>JAJIBD010027702.1:0-29162 GCA_021461705.1 Cryptotis parvus | reverse complement strand
AGCCCCACAAAGTAATGAGAATATAGCACCCGCATGGCAGAGCCTGGCAAGCTGTCCGATGCATGTTCGATATGCCAAATCCAGTAACAGAAATGTTTATTTTCCTGATCCCGAAAGAGCCCTTAATATGGCAGCAGTAAGAAAGGCAAACAAGCAGTGCCTGATAAAATTTCATGGCCATCCTAGGCTGCCAAAACGAAGGACTAAAATGACTGTCTGTACTTTCAATGCATGTACGCTGGCATCGGAAGCATATACTGAGGATCTGATGGTGCAAGCGCAAAAGATCAAGTACAACATCATTGGTCTGACTGGAGACGAGGAGGCGTCAGTTGCATCATGCTGTATTTGACACTGGAGAAGAATTGTTCCTTGGAACGTGTGACGAAAGAGGCGTCGGTGGTGTTGGTGTCCTTGTCAACATGAACATGGCCGTAAAGATCGATTCATTTGAATGCCTAACAAACCGAATAGGACGATTACACTTGAAGAGATGTGGCCACTGCCAGCAATTTCTATCTTCATTGTCTAAGCACCAACATCCACATACAAAGAAGATGAAATTGAGAAATTCTACATGGAATTGGAGGAGTTCTATAAAAAAAGATCACACCTTCTACTAGATCATAGTCGGTGATTTTAATGCCAAGATAGGGACCAAGAAGATCGGCTGAAGAACTCCACATCGGGACCCATGGCTTAAAATGGAACGAACAGGGTGAAAGACTATCTGAGTTCATCATGTCCACCAAGACCATTCATGGGAACTCACTGTTCCAGAAAGCTGAAGCGAAATGTTGGACATGGGAATCTCCTGGTAGACAGTTCCACAATGAAATTGACCACATCATCTTCAATTGACGGTTTTGTCTGACCGATGTAGCTGTCGTCCCCAAATATCAAACCGGATTGGATCACCGTCTCCTTCGTGCAAAATTCTACTTCCCGCAACGGGAGAAAAGGCTGCAAAGTTTAAGAAGAGAAATCCCAGAACGACCACCAACTGGGAACTCTTTGGCATCATTGCAGCAACATGGGAAGATACCATCATTGACGCACATCAATGAAGAATACAACCGACTGGTTCAGCACCTCCATGATTGTGCGAAGAATGCCGAGAGAGAGAAAGACACAAAAGAATACCTGTCTTCAGAAACTCTTGAGCTCATTCGCCAACGTGGCAAGGCATGAGCCTCAGGAGACCAAATGCTAACGTCCAAGCTTGCTAAACAGTACAGAGAAGCGATAAAAGAAGACCTCAAAGACAGAAGAGCAGAAATACTGGAAGATGCTGCAGAAGCCGGGAAAAGCATTCGCACTGCCCGCCTGTCCTTTGCCAACTATAAGACCAAGATGACTGCCCTCCGACGCCCTGATGGATCTATCACATCTTCCAGAAAGGCAATGGAGGAGATTATCCAGGACTTCTACCCAAATCTCTTTAATAGCACATCCACCTGCCCACATACCAAATTCCACAGGATGGATATGTCATTCCCAATGTTCTCCCTTCTGAAATCCGACATGCTATCTTGTCGGTAAAGAAGGGAACAGCACCAGGCCCAGACAAAGTCAGACCCGAACACCTGAAGAATCTGCCATCGGTACTCATCAATACACTAGCTCAGCTCTTCACACGCTACCTGTCCGAATGCAAGGTGCCCTCCCAATGGAAAACCAGCAGGACAGTTCTACTCTTCAAGAAGGGAGACATTCACGACATCGGCAACTATAGCCCCATCTGCCTGTTGTCCAGTCATCTACAAGCTGTTTACACGAGTCATCCTGAACAGGATTAGCAGAACACTAGATGAAGGACAACCATGAGAGCAAGCAAGCTTCCGGAAAGGATTCAGCACAATCGACCATATCCACACAGTAACCAAGCTCATTGAGGTTTGTAGGGAGTACAAGATGCCGCTCTGTCTCAAGTTCATTGATTTACAGAAAGCCTTTGATTCTGTGGAGACTGAAGCGGTCATCGAAGCCCCTAGCCAAGCAGGGGCATTCAAACCCAATACATCAAGATCCTTCGTGAGCTGTATTACGGATTCACCACCAGGATCTCACCATTCTACAAAGAAATGATCATTAATGTGAAAAGAGGCGTTCGACAGGGTGATACCATTTCACCAAAACTCTTCAGCGCCACCCTCCGAGAACATCATGAGACAATTAGAATGGGAAGGAATGGGAGTGAAGATAGATGGTCGGCAACTACACCACCTCCGCTTCGCTGATGACATCGTTCTAATAACACCAAACATTAGCCAAGCGGCACAAATGCTGGCTGACTTTGACCGAGAATGTGGAAAGATAGGTCTACAGCTGAATCTAAAGAAAACAATGTTCATGAAGAAATGAACTAGTTCCAGAGGCTCCATTCACTCTCAATGGAACAAACATCTCTGAATGCAGCAGTTATGTATACCTAGGTCAAGAAATCAACATGATGAACGACCTAAAACCTGAGCTGCGCAGGAGGAAGAGAGCGGCATGGAATGCCTTCAAAGGCATCGAAGAAATAGCTAAAAGGACAAAGAACCTCCAGCTCCAGGCACATCTCTTTGACTCCACCGTTCTCCCTGCATTAACATACGCCTCAGAGACCTGGGCCCTACGAAAGCAGGATAAGAATGCTATTCGGGTCTCCCAGAGAGGAATCGAAAGAGCCATGCTTGGAATATCACGCCTCACTCAATGAGAGAAGGAATCTGGATTTCTGACCTCCGTCGCTATTCCAGAATCAGGGACACTGTCTCGTTTGCCAAGGCATCGAAAATCAGATGGGCTGGACATGTAATGTGATTTGGAGACAACCGCTGGACTAGAGCCGTTACCCACTGGATCCCATGGGATGTCAAAGATCATGTGGCCGCCCACCTACAAGATGGTCAGACTTCCTTGTCAAGACCCTGAAGGAACGGTTTGAGGCTCTTCATATTCCTGAATCAACCAGATGCCATTGGGCTACATTGGCACGTGATAGGGTCCAATGGAAATGTTACTGGCGCCCGCTCGAGCAAATCGATGAATAACAGGATTCAAGTGATCAAGTGATGTATTCTACAAAGCAAGCTCCTAGAAACAATGTATTATAAAGGGGCAGGGTACAAAAAGTCCATGACTTTCCTATGTGCAAATAGTGAAAGAGAAGAGTGAGATATTTTTAAAAAATCCCATTCACAATGTGCCTCAGAAAATTAGGTACCTTGGAATCAGCTTAACAAAAGCAGTGAAAGAGAAAACTACAAATATTACTTCAAAAAATAAAAGAGAGTATAAGAAAATGGAACATATTCTTGCTCATGGATTGGGAGAATTAGTATCATTGAAATGGCAATACTCCTCAAACCAATGTGAAGTTTCAATGCAGTCACTATAAGAATACCCATGACATTTTTCAAAGAAATATGTCAAACACTCCCTGAAACTCATACGGAATAATAATCCCTACTTCCATGAATAGCTAAGGAAATTCTTGGAGATAATTGGAGGCATCATTTCCCCCAAATTTAAGCTGTACTACAAAGTGGTAATTTTAAAACAGCATGGTACTGGAAGAAAGACAGTCCCTCAGATCAATTGAATAGAGTTAAATATCCTGAGACAGACCCTCAGATATATCAGTTAATTTTCAATAAAGAAATAAAAAACATGAAGTAGAGCCAGGAAGGGCTCTTCAAGCAGTTCTGAGAAAACAGATCAGCTGCATGCAAAGAAATGGATACAGACCTCTTTCTAATATGTACAAAGTCAAATAAAAGTGTGATTAAAGATGTAGCTATAACCTGACTCCAGTTGGTACACAGAGGAAAATGTAGGCAGAACTCTCCATCACGTTGCAGCTAAAGGAATCTTCAATGATGAAATGCCACTGACCAAGAAAATGGAAGCAAAGATAGATAGGACTGCATTAATAAGAAGCTTTTGCATCTGAAAGAAAACAATGACCAGGATACAAAACCCATAAAATGGGAGAAATGGTTTAATCTAATACTCATCTGATAGAAGGTTAATATCAAGTTATATAAGGCTCTGGTAGAATTTTACAAGGAAAAAATAATTCCAACCCTATCAAAATATGGGGAGAAGAGATGAACAGAAACTTCCTCAGAGAAGAAATACAAATGACCAAAGGACAGATGAAAAATTTTCTGCATCACTAATCATCAGGTGATGCAAATCAAGAAAATGAAACATAATTTCATGCCAGAGACTGGTACACATCAAAAAGAATTAGAACAACCAGTGCTGCTGTGGATGCAGAGAGAAACAGAGTTATGAAATCTGCTGCTACAAGGAGGGACCTGGAGAGAAGACTCCACTGTTCCCAGACATATACAGTGAAATCGATGTATATATAGAGACTCCGTAAGTTCTTTAATTTCAAAGAAGGAAGCAATAAAAAGAAACTGGATATAACTATAGAATTAACAATCATTAATCTGAACTTGAGCCTCAGTGGCAAATACTAAAATTAATCTGCCCCCAAATGAGTTTCATTTGTCAAATGAAAGGTTTTTTTTTAAGAAAATTAGAACTAGATAAGCCTCGTTCCCCAAATGAAAAATCAAAGCTATAAGGTCTACTACAACCATGCTTTTGTTATAAGCAGAAATATTCACCCTAATTCCAAATGAACCAAAATTAGTTCCCTTAGGTTGTTCTGAGACCACAATGTTGAGAAAATGAGCAAAGAATTGGCATAGCCAAAGCCTATGCTTCGTAACAGGCAATTTATAGAAGGCAGTTTAATGTTTCTGAAGTCAGTGAAAAATATAGATATATAAGAAAATTATTTTCCCCTTTCAATACCCTATCATTTGGGGACTAGTACTCTATCAACATCTAACCTACAGAATAACCTACAAGAATAATGATGCTTAGGAGACAGAAAGCAAAGCGGTGTTGACTAACGTGACCCAAACGCTACCTACCAAGCTCGCTTAGCACCAGGGCTTGCACCAGCCACTGGTACTACACCAATGTAAGACGCTGCATAGAGATCAACCAGGTTTATTCTCCCCCAGCAGCAACAGCGAGAACATGGGACTTTACAGGAGACTGAGTCTTGTACTAGTGTCAGAACGATGAGTCAGCCAAAAGCAGGTTACATTTATAGAACTTTAATCACTTTTACTAAAGATAATGAAGATAAGAGGGAAAGTTTGATCTTTACAAAGGCAGATGGATTTAGTACTAAATTAAGATAACTGCCGTAACAACCTTAAGGGAAAAAAGGTTTAATTAAGTTGATTTTTTAAAAATTCAGTGTATTATGGTTGACTTTTGCTTCCCATCACAAGGAGACCTGAGTAAATGTTTTGGTGAAATACAGATATATTCAAACTGCACAGCACTGGTCTGACATATGTAATATAAAGAGAAACAAGGTGAGGCTTTGAGGACTAACAGTAAAATATTTGTCTGTATTAATGTATTATATTCTAAGGAACTTAATCATCAAGAAAATCTTGGCATGACAATTAGGCACAGAATCAACTCAAAGTGTCTTCATTTCATATGGTTTGGTAAAAGTTGCAAAGTCACCAAAGTTAGAAATTATGCTGGAGTTTCTCCAGTCACCTCTCACGAATGATAAATGACTTTCCTTTCTCCCCTATGTACATATTTTAAAACCTTGAGGCATACAGCATAAAGATTTGCTACAAAAAATTTGAAAGTTTGCACTGAAGCCTTCCCTATACAGTAGGCCTGGCGTTAGCCTTGCACACAGCCCACCTCTGTTCTAGCCCGGCACATCATAAGGTCTCCGAGCCACACCAGGAGGGGATCCCTAAGCGCAGAGTCAGGAGTAAACCCTGAGCACTGCCAGGTGTGGCCCCAACACCACCCCCTCCCCTCAAAATTTAAAATTATGAAAAACTAAGTTAAAAAAGGGTGTAGTGTAAATGGCAAGAAAATTTCTCTTTAACAACTGGTCCTCAACTAGTTTCTTTCCCTTGAAGTAACAACGACGGTAATATCTGTTGTTGTTTTTACAGTGATGATGTATTCTTAAACACAAGCATAGTATGTGCTTAATTCTGGGGGAGGAACCTGAGCCACAAAACGTGGTGCGCAAGGGACCATGTAGTGCCAGGGCGCGTGCCTTAACCCCAGTATTATCTCTCCGGCCCATGTGTGTTAATCATTTTTTAAAAAAGGGAAGGCCCTGAGCAATGGTGGCACAATGCCTACGCTGCTGCAAGTGTGATCTCTGAAGCACCAAGTTTTATCTCGGTATCGCGGCAAAAGACAAGCATAATCCCAGTAGCGCTGCTCTCTGACCATCGGAATGTTGTCTCTGACCCACAGTAACTGGGTACGTTGGAGCCCAGCAGTGCGTGTCGCACTTGGCAGTCAGCACAACTAAGACGTGAAGGAGCACAGCCAGGAGTGTGGTGGTCACTCAGAAACAACAAAGCACAACCCCTTCTGACGTATGCGGGCGCTGCGCCTGGCCCTAAATGCTGCCCCGCCCAGTGCTGCCACGTGCGCAAGTACCCCCATCTGACACGTGGCCCCACAAATACTAAAACTGAAAGAAGGTGCAACATAACCAAGTGTGTGGTTATGTTGCCCCCACCCCGCCCCATCATTCCAACAAAAACAACAGCAAAGAGTAGGGAGGGGGAAAATTAATGAAAAGAATAAAAAGACCCATAAAGACCCATAGAGTCATAATAATATGACTATAGCCATATAGTCATAATATTATCAGTATATAATATTTTATCACCAAAATTATTTTTATTAAACAGTTACATTTCATTAATATAGTTTAGAATCATAAAATACATGTAAGGTTAAAAATTATGATATAATGAATCCACTTACATTTATAGTCAGTTTAAGAAAATCATGTCTTTTCCTTTTTTTTTTCTTGTCTTTCTGTTTTGGCTTTGGGGACCACACCCGGGGGTGTCAAAGGCCTATTCCTGGACCATATGCAGTACTGAAGACGGAGAGCAAGTCAGGTGTGCGCGGCAGGGGCACTGCCCTCTGTCTCTCTCCAGCCCCAGTCTAAAGAAGCAGGTCCAGATCTTAAGTAATAGCTTACACAAAGATATTGAACCGAGAGTTTGGCTCTCGCCCGGCTTGCTATTCTTTACACTACTGCAGCAGCCACCAGGGAGAAACTCTGCTTATTTCCCTTATAGGCAGCTCAGCATTTAGCTTCAAAGGCCACAGTTAACCCCAGAGAGCCGTTAGTGCCTTGAGAGCTACCTCATTTTTCAAGTTTGACCAAGTTCTAGGCAGCCATCGGACCATAAGCGAGGAGGAAGGCCTGGCAGGCCCATTGGGCACCACTCCTTCAAGAGGCAATCTCTGTCCCAAAGAAGCCCCCTTGAACAAACTCTGCTGCCTGCAACTGAGAGCCAGGAGTAAACCCTGAGCACCACCAGGTGTGGCCCAAAAACACAAAAAATGCAAACTTTCACAAGCATCTTAGCTGAGCATATGAGCACTGAATCTTGACGTGAAAACTTTAACAAACGGGGCCGGAGAGATAGCCCAGCGGGTAGGGCGTTTGCCTTGCACGCGGCCGCCCACGGCCCGGGTTCGATCCCGGCATCCCATATGGTCCCTCGAGCACCGCCAGGAGTGAGTCCTGAGTGCAGAGCCAGGAAAACCCCTGAGCATTGCCAGGTGTGACCCAAAAAAAAAAAAAAGAAAAAAAAAAAAACTTTAACAAACGCCGCAGCTTAAGAATGTGCAAAGGCCAGCCACAGTCTGGCATGTGCGCAACTCAAACTGCGACAATAAAATCACAACAAAGAACGGAAGAGTGAGAAGGGGGTTAAGTAAACAAGAACAACACCAAAATTCCTATGATATAGGCGGGTAGATAGGAAAAGGCCCCCCACATGGCAATGGAATTCCTGGGAAGTCATAAAACCAATAGCGCCAAGATTGAAAAAAAAAAAAAAAGCCTCACTTTTGCAGACACAGGACCCAAGTAGGGCCTGATAAGACCTCACCGGGCGGCAGGCAACAGACCCAGCCAGGGCTGGACTCTCCCCAGAAGCTAGAGCAGGAACAAAACCCAAGGAAAGGAATATCAACGTCTCAGCCTCATTAATCAATAGTCCTAACACAGCCAGGGAGACTCCTGAATAATCCATGGGGATGGCAGCTCCCTTTTTCCCTTGGCAACCACCCTAGCAACAGACTCTTACCTGGGTAGAAGCCCCATGTGAGGCAGCTAGGGAAAAACCCTATACAAAATCACCTTGAACATGCTGTCTGAGCCCATGTGCTTCCTGCATCACGGGGCTGAGCACACATGGCACTCACATGTCCCCTCTTGAGGTGTGCACGGGGCACTCCAACTCGGCAGAGTAATTCTCTCCCGGGCGATTCTCATTCTCTCTCTCTCTCTCTCTCTCTCTCTCTCTCTCTCTCTCTCTCTCTCTCTCTCTCTCTCTCTCTCTCTCTCTCTCTCTCTCTCACTCCTCCCTTCCTCAAAAAACCTTCAAATAAAATCTGCTTCTACCTCACTGCTCCTCTACTGAAATTCCTTTCTGTGAGATAAGACAAAGGTCTGTAAGGACTGGGTAAAGCCTAGGACTCACTTTCCTTTCCTGCAAAGAGCCTTCCCAGCTGGTCCAGAGTGGCAGAGGTGGGTGGGGAGAAAGCGACCTTCTCTCTTCTCTGCCTTACATAAGCCATGCGTGGTGGGCTCACCAACGTCACCTATTTCCACTTCACCAACTTCACTAGATACCAGTTAAGCCACGAATGCAAATGCACTGCTGTTAAACAAACAAATGAACAAAAAATCAAAATGTTGGGTTCATCTAATTTCACTGTAGCATAAAAAGAGAAAACTTGAAACTCTTCCTATGCTCAATTTATCTATGCTGTATCAGCAACCTTAGGCCTAAGGTAATTTCTTTCTCCAAAAAATTAATTAATTTGTTTTGGCTTTTAGGTGATCTGAGCTTACTCCTGGCAAGGTCTGAGGAACTCGATGTGCCAGAGACTCAGCAGGCAGGGAGCAATGCGAGTGCCCCGCCACTAAGGGAATTTCTCCAGGCCCAAAGAGAAGATGGTAAGAACAACAGAAGTTTTCCATTCAATTCTCCAGGCTGCATTTACAATTATTGAACTACACTGGGCAATAAGCTATTTCCCGCTAGAAATTCCTCATTAATCAATAGTCCTACCACAGCTGGAAGGTGCCTGAATAATCCAGCGGGTGGGAAACAGCCTCTGGCAGTGATGGAGGGGGAGAGATTTCCACGGATGGTCTGATTCCTTCTCCCCCTCCAAAAAAGGGGCTGTTAGGCCAAATGAGTTTGGTAACCTGTGAGCTAGACAGACATTACCTAAGAGTATAATATGGAAAGGAGTTTGGGATATGGGACAAGAGAACCACAGACTTCTGGTTCTCCATCTTCCTTGTTCCATGCCCTTAGTCTGGCAAGTCTCAGTTTCCATATTTTAAGTGGAGATAGTCTACTATTTTACTGAGCTGTTGAAAGTATTCAGATACAAATAGAATAAATAACACAATGCTGAGTGATTCTTCCCCCACTTAGTTAAAACTGATTCACTCAAACTTGTAGAAAACTAAGCAAATTGATTTTGCTAACCTAGGATCCCCTCCGAGTCAATATTAACCGCCACTCCCCAGCAAAACTACTCTTCACATGCCTTTGACATACAAATCTGCAAAATCGTGGCAAGCATCTTATGAAGAGTGACCAAAAGCCACAGTGCCTTTTGAGTCAAAAAGTTAGGTCGATTTTGGCTATTTTCATCTTATATGAGAAATATATGAAGTTCATTATTCCATGGTAAAAGCACTAAAAAGGTATCATGTACAGGGTATGATAATTATTAGGAGATGAAACATGCCGACCCCCAGGATTATTCTCTTTGAAAAATGTCATGTAACTACTAACTGGCTCCTCAAATTCTCTCACCTGCCTAGAGTAATCTTTCCTTCCGCTAACTGGCAAAAAAAAAAAAAAAAAAAAAGTCATGCAAAACAACCCATCACAACCAAACTCACTGAAAACCCTTCTAAAAAGTCTGTTTATCATCTGAAATTTCTTTGTAACATATATTTGCATTTTAAATATGAACTTCTAAGGTTAACCTTTAATCACTGAGCAGTAAAGATGGGTCAGGCACAGTACTTAGCAATTTTTCCCTACAAAGATTAATACTCCCAACAAGTATTATTTCAGAAAAAATCAACTTTAAAATGCCTAAGGAAGTCATTCCCCTTAGTTCGTGTTAAAGGACTTCACGACGGGCAGAGACTGCACAGGAGGCCAAGAACTTGTCTTCTATGTGACTGTGGTGCCTGCGACTCTGTTTCAAACCAGGGCACCACGCACGCTAAGCCTGGCCACCGCGGGATTCATTCCTGAACACTGCCTGATGTGGCTCCAAACCCCAAGGTACTTCAAAACAGTCCAGTCTACTTTCCCACGTCTCTAGCTGGGAAAGCAAATAACCACGAGGCGGCAATCATTAAAAATGTATGCCCCGCACATCGTGCAAAGGGCTAGTGCAGTGCTTTACACGCGCTGGAGTTCGAAGTGGCCCCTTGACAATGGCCCCTCACCTCCCACAGTGGGGCTCCAGTTGTCTTAGAGCACCACTGGGTGTGGCTCAAAAACAAAACAAGAAATTTATGCCCTATAAGCCTCTAATTAGGACCTCATTATGACCTAAACATCTTCCTTTCTTTAGCCAACACTTTCTCTCCTATTCTCACAGAAGCTATCTCAAACTTTTCCACTCGTCAAATCTCCTACCTTAATTACATCCTTTGCACTGTTCATAAATGACCTCCCTGGTTCTCTTAGAGAAAATATAAGCCACCTGAAGAAAACACAAGCCCTCCCTCAACTTTCTGCCACTGTCCCTGCTCCATCCGTCCTTCCTTTCTCTTGTCATGAAGTAATTATATTTATGCCTGGTGCCCTGACCTCTATACCCTCCACGCTATCTATCATCCTGTTTGGGATCTTTACTCATTCAGATTCATTCTCTTTGCTGCATGAACTGACCATTCCGCTTTACTTTTATTATCATCGAGATACGCCCAACTCCTCTCTGTCTAAAGTCACCCACTTTGGACTTCACGGGCATCTTTTCTCTTTGTACAGGTCAACTTCTATCGTTCCTTACCTCACCTCCTAGTCATTGCTCAACCCACTCTGAAAGAGGTTTGGACACAACACAGACACACACAAACACACATGAGTTTTCCAATAGCATCTTACATCCTCTCTGGCTAACACCATTGACTCTTCTTGAAAAACTCTCCTCAAGGCTTCCACAACATTAAACAATAATAAATTTTCTTTTGGATTTCTAGAGTCTGAATTTTTTTCCAATCCATCTTTTTTAAATATTTGTAGAGCTCAGGATTCTGCCCCAGTTATGTTGTTGTTTATTCACTCTTCATTCTACCCCTGGAAAATATCATTCATTCTCACTGCTTTCAAAATCAAAGTCAAGCAGAGCCAAAGCAACAGCACAGCGGGAAGGCGCTTGCCTTGCACACGGCCGACCCGGGTTCCATCCCCGGCATCCCATATGGTCCCCTGAGCACCACCAGGAGTAATTCCCAAGTGCAGAGCTAGGAGTAATCCCTGAACACTGCCAGGTGTGACCCAAAAAAAGAGCTAAAAAATAAAATTAAAAATTAAACGAAGCAGAGCTGGAGCGATAGTCTAGCAGGGAGGGCATCTGCCTTGCACGTGGCTGGTTGTTCAGTCCTCGGTATCCAATATGGTCCTTGATCACACCAGGAATGATTCCTGAGTGTAGAGCCTGGAAAGTAAACTCTGAGCATTGCTGGGTGTGACCCAAAAACCAAATATAAAATTAAAAAAGAAAAAACTAAATGAAGGGCTGGAGAGACAGTATAGCAGGTAAGGCGCCTGCCTGGCATGTGGCTGGCCGGGGTTCAATTTCTGACTGCAGAGTCAGAAGCAAGGACTGAACAGAGCTGTGTGTGGCCCTCCAAAATAACAAACAAAATTCCTAAAACCTAAAAAATTCTGATGCTTCTTCATCTTCAGTTTTTTTTTTTAATTTTTGGGTGGATCTTGTCTGAGCAGTGGGGTTGGGCGTTGAACATGGAGAGACTGTGGGACAGGCTGTCGGCCCTTGGTCCCCCCCAGGGTGCCCCAGTACTCTCAGCCTGGTGGAGCCAATGGACGCATCTGTGCCACTTGTTGATGTCTTCTGAGATTTATATGTGAGTCTCTGGATCATAGCCAGTGGGTGAGCCCCAACCTGATTTATTTATAATTTACCTGCTTGATATGCTTGATAAAAAACTATCTCTGGTCTGACAACCTCCTTAAATCAGTGAAACCAGGGTTAATACTTAAATGACCTTCTAATGCTCTCACTAACAAGTTTAAATTCTAAATATGGGCATAAAAGTTGTTGAATGTTCTGAACGGCACTCCCTGTGCAATTATCCCAGGGAAAACTTCAACTCTATCAAAAACTGTCTATGAATATTGATAAAAGCTTCATTTAGAACACTCAAAAATTGTAATTAGCCTAGTGAAAAGAGGTAAATTATAGAACTGATATCTTTGTACCACACCATGTTATTCAATAATAACAAGAAAGGAATTATAATATACAATGTGATGACTCCTCCTGACTGTGGAAGTCATACAAAACTACACAGGTAATTCAACTGTGCAGAACTTATTACACATAAATATAGATACAAGCAAAAAGTAGGAAAATTCAAACAAGTTTGTGGAACACTTCAACATAATTTTATTCTAGAGCTTTGTGCTTTTTACTATAGTTTTGCAAAGTACTACCTAGAACTAGAAATACATGTCCTCAGTATGATAAGTATTATGTACAGGGAAAGCCACAATGGCACAATTTAGGGAAGACTGAATGCTTTCCCTTTCAGGTAAGAAGACAAAGATGAACAAGAGCTAGTTCTAGAGAAATAAATGTTGAACTGTCAAGAAAATTAGACAAGGAAAAAGTTCATTTAAATATATTAAATAAACAACTTCTGGGGCCGGAGCGATAGCACAGCAGGTAGGGCGTTTGCCTTGCACGCAGCCGACCTGGGTTCGATCCCCCAGCATCCCATATGGTCCCCTGAGCACCGCCAGGAGTAATTCCTGAGCGAAGAGTCAGGGAGTAAGCCCTAAGCATTGGCGGGTGTGACCCAAAAAAAAAAATAAGCAACTTCTGCAGGATGTATGATCAAAACATAAGGATTTTATTTCTGTTGGAGGACAGGTTTAGCTATTCTGGGAGTTTTGTTGTTTTGCCCACTCCCAGCTTAATCTACTTAAGTCAAGTTTCATTCTAATGAGACTTCTCTTCTATGTAAACACTGCTAGAGGGTGTGGCAGTTACAGAAGTCACCTTGATTGAATAACTTCTGACTTATACAGCTACTAAGACTTCTATGTTTTCTAGATTGGGCACAGCTCCTCTTTATACCCACTGCACCCAGCGTGGGACAGTTAGAATTTACCAGGAGACTACCACCCTGGCTACGCTGAGACTATAGGAAGACTATAGGAAGGATCATACTAGTTTGCTCTAAGCAGGCGAATGTGACCCTTTCAGTACACGAGAACAAGATACTCAGAATCACCCTGGTGCAGATAATAATAAGAAGGACCTTGTGGGTACCATCTAGATTACATGAAGCTCATGAAGTTAAGATGTATTACTTTATATCAGCCCCTCTCTCCAGTGTTTTACATAAGAGATAATCTTGGGATTAGTCCTTGGTGTAACCTTTGTTTATAACTGCAATAGGGTGTGGCACTACACTCTGTTTAGGGTTCTTTGTTGACATGACAACCTCCTGATCGGATTACCTGGGTGTATATAAAGGGCTGACTTGAGGCCCCTTCACCTTTTTAACCTTTTGCCTTTTGGTTCCTCAGCCTTCAGCTTTTGGCTCCTTCGGCTTTTGGCTTTTGGCTTTTTGCTCTTTGGCCTTTTTCTCCTTCTTCTAGGTAAGACTCAGCTCAGGGGAGATCCTCTCACTTTGGTTAGGCTCTCTTGTTTGGTCTAAGTTCGGTCGAGAGCCAAAGTTTGTTCATTATATTGGAGTGCTGTGGAAGAGCTTTTGTACTATTAAAAGCCTTTTTTGGAACTGCACCGATTCGTGAGTTTTCATCTGTTCTCCCGGCGTCCCGGAGGTAGAAGAGAACCTCTGTCCTGACACTGTCGGGACCCCAGGTATTCCCCGCCAATTTCTATATATTGGTAATGAGTAACCTTAAAGTTAAGATACTAATATATTTATAATACATTAAAAATTAAAATTTTAAAAAATTAATTTTTAGTTTTAATTTAAAAAAATTTTAGTATATATTAAATTATATATAATTTTTAGTATATACTAAAATCAGTATATATTATGATTATATATAAATTAGCATATACTTTAATAGTAAATACTAAATTAGTATATACTATACTCAGCACAAAAAATTGAAAAACAAAACAGGAATAAATTTGAAGTAAAAACGTAAGGGACTAACCGCTGGCTTCCAGTCCAGTGTAAGTGAGCTTAGGAGCTGTCATTTTCGCCACAGAACAAACCAAATGCTCTACAAAGTGAATCTCCACCGCCTTCCGGATCTATCAGAGAATGGGGTCACAGGGCGGTCAATAGCCTCCCAAACGGGAGAGACAATCAGCGGCTACAGAGACTGCAATGACGCAGAGCACAAACCTGGAAACCTCTGTGGGAAGCAGGGCACGGAAACCAAAACTGTAACTGATGAATTCTTGGAAGTTCAGTGCAGTAAGGCTTAGAAACTAAAAATGTCAGGCGCCTCCCATACTTTTACCTCTAACTTCTCCCCTACCAGGTTTTTATAGTAGAAATAGGAAGAACATTGTCTTGAAAGATGGGGAAAGAGCGGGAGGGGACAACAAAACACACAGCTATTTTGAAACAAACCCAGAGTATTCTATTCACAATGAAGATTGACATTCAAAGACGCTTTGACCAGAGTCTAGAGTTTAACTGAGCAGGGTTTTAGCAGGACCTAATGGACCTGGAGAAGTGGAAGTAACCAAGACCAACTCCCATTAGTCTTTCTGTTCACCTAAGGATAGGGGTCTAAGCCCCTTATGAAGGCCAGAGCCTAGGTACTATCTTACTACCTAGAGCGACTCCCAGAGCAGTAGCATGCTTCCCCTACTGACACTATTCCTGTAATAACATATCTCAAAGAATTCTACAGATTATTTATTTGGTTTTGGGGCCACACCAGTGCTCAGGAATCCTCCTGGCTGTGCTCAGAGGACCAGAGGTGGAGTAGGAATTGAACCCAAGCCAGTCACACACAAAACAAGCACCCTAACTGGTGTACTATCTTTCCAGTCCAGATTACATTTTACTAATTCGGGTTCTAGAGAACCTGGAAGACAATAAGAAAAATGAACAACAAATGGCACTGAAGGAAATGTTAGCTGATGTGACTTCAAACTGTAACAAACAATAAATAGAGCCTAACTCCTGGGCAGAATAACCTCAATTAGTTTTCCTTACTATATCAAGCCCAGCTTAAACACACACAAGCACATGTACACACACACACACACACACACACACACACACACACACACACTCTAGAATATATTCTAAAAAGAATTTTAAAGTTTAAATAAGCACGAGAAGCAAACTCTTAGTTACTAAACAGGAATGTGAAACAGCACTCTCATGGAGAAACTGAACAACACACAAAATAGAGGAGCAATAAAATCAGAGAGAAGGAAACCATAAGAATTGAAGAAAATGCTTGAAAACAAAAACATTAAGAGAGTGTGCTGGCTTCAGCAGCACATATACAAAAACATTAAGAGAAAGGAACACAGTCGTCAGTGAACCAATCCACTGAACAAAGCTGAAGAATCAGTACGCTTAAAGAATAGAAATTTCTAAAATTGATGTGGCAAAAAAAAAAAGACCTAAAGTACCTAACACCCAAATTGTGGGGAAATTTACAAAAGGTTTAATAGAGTGGTGTTGGCACATTTATTTCCCCCAAATCACCAACATTTCCCCCCTAAATCTGATTTACTGGTAAGAGGTACAGGTGTGGAATAACAAGGGCTGAAAGCAGGAACAATTCCTAAACAAGAAACGGTAACAGTCTTGTTAAAATTCATGTCAGGGTTTCTAAGAGATGGAGAGGCAAGACGTACCTTTGTCCACTGTGGTAAAACTGGAGCCATGAATGCAGTTATACTGACAGTCCACGAGGTTTTGGACCTGTGAAGCCTCATCTGGTATCTGAACAAAAGTGGACCTGCAGGAAAAGCACTAACCAAGCTAGTATTGCCTCCCCCACTTTAAACCAGCAAGCACCCTGGCTGAATTTAATGTCCTGGCTGAATTTTATTTAAAGAATGGGGCTGGGTGGTCCCTTCCCCCTCCATCTTGTCGGACCTGGTGGCCCTGCCGCGAGCTGCCCACGGGCCAGCACAGGGCCTCACGGAAGGCTGGGAGGCTGGCGCTCCGGCCTGCGCCGGGCCTAGCTGACCATGGAACCCCGAGGAGGGCAGATGGGTTTGGGAGTGGGCCCGTCGCCTCTGAGGGGTCCCGAAGCAGCCAGATGTGACTCGCCCACCACACTAGCCACCATTTTTGCTGTCCGGACGCTGCGAAACGGCCTCAGACCAGATCAAAACAGAGCAAAGCCAGTTCGAGCCCAGGTAGGCGGCTCCAAGAGGCGGGAATCACCGGGAAGTCGTCAGTGGAGGCGTGGTTGTCCCTTCCCCTCCATCTTGTCGGACCTGGTGGCCCTGCCGGCGAGCTGCCCACGGGCCAGCACAGGGCCTCACGGAAGGCTGGGGAGGCTGGCGCTCGCGCCTGCGCCCGGCCTAGCTGACCATGGAACCCCGAGGAGGGCAGATGGGTTTTGGGAGTGGGCCCGTCGCCTCTGAGGGGTCCCGAAGCAGCCAGATGTGACTCCGCCCACCACACTAGCCACCATTTTTGCTGTCCGGACGCTGCGAAACGGCCTCAGACCAAATCAACAGAGCAAAGCCAGTTCCGAGCCCAGGTAGGCGGCTCCAAGAGGCGGAATCACCGGGAAGTCGTCAGTGGAGGCGTGGTCGCTCCCTTCCCCTCCATCTTGTCGGACCTGGTGGCCTGCCGGGCGAAGCTGCCCACGGGCCAGCACAGGGCCTCACGGAAGGCTGGGGAGGCTGGCGCTCGGCCTGCGCCGGGCCTAGCTGACCATGGAACCCCGAGGGAGGGCAGATGGGTTTTGGGAGTGGGCCCGTCGCCTCTGAGGGGTCCCGGAAGCAGCCAGATGTGACTCGCCCACCACACTAGCCACCATTTTTGCTGTCCGGACGCTGCGAAACGGCCTCAGACCAGATCAACAGAGCAAAAGCCAGTTCGGAGCCCAGGTAGGCGGCTCCAAGAGGCGGGAATCACCGGAAGTCGTCAGTGGAGGCGTGGTCGTCCCTTCCCCTCCATCTTGTCGGACCTGGTGGCCCTGCCGGGCGAGCTGCCCACGGCCAGCACAGGGCCTCACGGAAGGCTGGGGAGGCTGGTGCTCGGCCTGCGCCGGGCCTAGCTGACCATGGAACCCCGAGGAGGGGCAGATGGGTTTTGGGGAGTGGCCCGTCGCCTCTGAGGGGTCCCCCGGAAGCAGCCAGATGTGACTCGCCCACCACACTAGCCACCATTTTTGCTGTCCGGACGCTGCGAAACGGCCTCAGACCAGATCAACAGAGCAAAGCCAGTTCGAGCCCAGGTAGGCGGCTCCAAGAGGCGGGAATCACCGGGGAAGTCGTCAGTGGAGGCGTGGTCGTCCCCTTCTCCCCTCCATCTTGTCGGACCTGGTGGCCCTGCCGGCGAGCTGCCCACGGGCCAGCACAGGGCCTCACGGAAGGCTGGGGAGGCTGGTGCTCGGCCTGCGCCGGCCTAGCTGACCATGGAACCCCCGAGGAGGGCAGATGGGTTTTGGGAGTGGGCCCGTCGCCTCTGAGGGGGTCCCGGAAGCAGCCAGATGTGACTCGCCCCACCACACTAGCCACCATTTTTGCTGTCCGGACGCTGCGAAACGGCCTCAGACCAGATCAACAGAGCAAAGCCAGTTCGAGCCCAGGTAGGCGGCTCCAAGAGGCGGGAATCACCGGGAAGTCGTCAGTGGAGGCGTGGTCGTCCCTTCCCCCCTCCATCTTGATCGGACCTGGTGGCCCTGCCGGCGGAGCTGCCCACGGGCCAGCACAGGGCCTCACGGAAGGCTGGGGAGGCTGGTGCTTCGGCCTGCGCCGGGCCTAGCTGACCATGGAACCCCGAGGAGGGCAGATGGGTTTTGGGAGTGGGCCCGTCGCCTCTGAGGGGTCCCGGAAGCAGCCAGATGTGACTTCGCCCACCACACTAGCCACCATTTTTGCTGTCCGGACGCTGCGAAACGGCCTCAGACCAGATCAACAGAGCAAAGCCAGTTCCGGAGCCCAGGTAGGCGGCTCCAAGAGGCGGGAATCACCGGGGAAGTCGTCAGTGGAGGCGTGGTCGTCCCTTCCCCTCCATCTTGTCGGACCTGGTGGCCCTGCCGGCGAGGCTGCCCACGGGCCAGCACAGGGCCTCACGGAAGGCTGGGGAGGCTGGTGCTCGGCCTGCGCCGGGCCTAGCTGACCATGGAACCCCGAGGAGGGCAGATGGGTTTTGGGAGTGGGCCCGTCGCCTCTGAGGGGTCCCGGAAGCAGCCAGATGTGACTCGCCCACCACACTAGCCACCATTTTTGCTGTCCGACGCTGCGAAACGGCCTCAGACCAGATCAACAGAGCAAAGCCAGTTCGAGCCCAGGTAGGCGGCTCCAAGAGGCGGGAATCACCGGAAGTCGCCAGTGGAGGCGTGGTTGTCCCTTCCCCCTCCATCTTGTCGGACCTGGTGGCCCTGCCGGGCGAAGCTGCCCACGGGCCAGCACAGGGGCCTCACGGAAGGCTGGGGGAGGCTGGTGCTCGGCCTGCGCCGGGCCTAGCTGACCATGGAACCCCGAGGAGGGCAGATGGGTTTTGGGAGTGGGGCCCGCCGCCTCTGAGGGGTCCCGGAAGCAGCCAGATGTGACTCGCCCACCACACTAGCCACCATTTTTGCTGTCCGACGCTGCGAAACGGCCTCAGACCAGATCAACAGAGCAAAGCCAGTTCGAGTCCAGGCCGCAGCGGCCGCGCGGTCCACTAAAAATAGTGAAACAGTAACGTCTTTTAATGCATTGCAGTCAACGAAGAGCAGGAAAGTTTGTTGGGAAGGAGATATAAAAGAGGAAAGAAATGACATACAGAACTCGCCAAGTGGTTGAGGTGCGGAGCGGGAGGGAGGTGGGGCATTGGTGATGGGAGATGGGTTTGGGCGGAGGGTGCGTGTTGGAACACTGTAGAACCAAAGCTCTACCTAGCATCTTTCAAAAAAAAAAAAAAAAAAAAGGTGGAATCTTCCACAAACATGTGGGAATCAGTGGTTGGGTAGGACAGAGAAGAGAACAGTGTGCTAATATTTGTCAAAAATGATAATACCAGTCTAGAACTGAGCATTGAATATAGGAAAAAGATATACATGATGATCTCTGAATGTATGTATTGCAATCCACAATGTGTAAGAGAAGAGATAAAGAATTTGCCATAGAGGCGGGCTGGGGGAGGGGGAGGGAAGTGGGGACATTGGTGTTGGGAAATGGGCACTGGTGGAGGGATGGGTGCTGGAACACTGTATGACGGAAACCCAAACATGAACATCTTTGTAATTGTATATCACATGGCGGTGTAATAAAATATTAAAAAAAAAAAAAAAAAAAAAAAAAATAAAGTTTCCACGCTAGATTCTTGATGATTTTGCTAGCTTCCTGAATCCAGCTTTGTTGCTGGGGGCTCCAGAGGTTGCTCAGGCCCCATGCAGGCTCCGCCTCCGCCCCAGAACTGCCCTGCGCCTTTCTCTGGCGCCTCCGTTGCTTGCTTCCCTCTCTTGGCGTTGCTGGGAATGGAGCCCAGGCCCACGCTTATGCTGCGACTGCCCTACTGCTAAGTCGCGTTCCTGGTCCTCACATGATTGATTTTTGTGGCCAGTTCAGGTGGTGCTCAGGGGCCGCACATGTGTGGTGCTTGAGTGATCATAGGTGATCTGTAATGAAAATCACTGTTGTCGCTACAGCCAGATACAAGGCAAGAGTCTTAACTCCGCACTCTAATGGCTTTGTAACAGTGCTCTCGGCTCAAGCTCCCTGGTTCTCGCCGTTATCCATCCCAGGGATGACCATGGACAGGGTTGTGCATCGAGTCAGCCTGAGAACTTTCACTGCCCATCTCCCACCTGCCATAGCCTGTACTCACCTACCAGCCCCGCCTCGGCTGGCCGCTTCCGTCGCTGGGGCTTCATGACTGCATGGTCTCGCAATTGACTTTCTGATTTGTCTTGCTGCATTTTAGTTTTATTTATTTATTTGTTTGGGTCTATATATATTTATTTATTTATGCTTTTTGGGTCACACCTGGCAGTGCTCAGGGGCTACCCTCCTGACTCTGCAGGCTCCAGGCCACCACTTCTCTGGTGGTGCCTCGGGACCATATGGGATGCCGGATCGAACCTCGGTCGACCGCGCAAGGCAAATGCCTTCCTGGGCTGTGCTGTCCTTTGGCCTGTCTTGCTTTATTTAAATATTTTAAAATTTTCTTTGTTGCACTGAGCCATGCTCAGGAGCTACTCCCAGCCCTGTGCTCAGGATCAATTCCTGGTGGGGTTCAGGGGGACCATGGTCTAGCTGTAGGGATCAAACCGGCCAGCCGTATAAGGCAAGCAATTTCCACCTAAGCTGTGCGGTGGTTCCAGTCCCTTAGCTCACATTCAGGTTCACTTGCAGTCATGATATAGCACCTGGCCCCATCCCTTTCTCTCCTGGCTGCATAATATTCCTGTGCCTTACTGGGCTTCATTTTCTTCGCCTCCAGCCGGTAGTAGGTGGGCCTGGGCTACTTTGGTTACTAAGGGCATTCCTGTTGGTTTTGGTTAATAAGGGGCGTATCTGTGGTTTCTCCCCTCAGCCGGCCCTGTAGTGGGACTGCGGGTGATCTGGTAATTGGCTCAGCTGGCGCTCTTCTGGGTTGTGGGGGGGTGTATGTGAGCCGGGCCAGGGTGTCACTTTCACCTTTGCTGCCGGGGCAACATCCTGTTTCCCACCTTGTAAATCCCCGCGGTCAGTGGTTTACTGTGCACGTGCTACACGCCTCACTTCTTTGTGTGCCTGTTTCCCCTGGGCAAATGGGAGTGATCTGATTTATCTCGGAGGGTCCCAGGAACAGAGCAGGATGGCACCAGCTGACTGTGGTGCCAGCTGCATTCCGCAGGTGGCAGACAGGAGACAGCTTGTATACACACCTAGGCTCTGCCTCTGTGGGCCGATGGTTGATGGTCTGACACAAGAAAGACTGGGACAAACTCAGAAAGCCATGGTAGAGTTTGGCAAGTTACTTCCATGGTGTATTCAATATGCCAAAAACAGTAACAATAATGGACCTATTCCCAGCGCGATGGGGATGTGTTACGGCACCGCTGGAAGAATGATGAACAATGGGAAGACAGTGACAGTGACAGTGACAGGTGTTGCTACCCCCACTCATGGGATGTTTTAAAAAATTATAACTTTAACATAACTTGTATCACTTGACTTGGTATCACTGGCTCTCCCATTGTTCATCGAGAGTGGGAACCAGTAACATCTCCATACACCTCCTGTCTCATGCTAGTGGAGCCCAAGGGCACCTTGCTTGCTCCAGGAACATAAAGAGCCTCAAACCATTCCACTGGTCATGGAATGAGGTCTATAATTGTTACTGGTATTTGGGTATATCAAATAATGACACGGGTAGCTTGCCAGGTTATGCCGCAGGCGGTGGGATACTCTTGTAGTCACTCTCTGATCTTGAGCACTTATTTTTTTTGGGGGTCAAGCACCTGTAAATACACAGGGTTTCTTCTGGCTCTGCACTTAGGAATCACCCCGGCAGTGCTGGATTCATATGGGATGCCGGGATCGAACCTGGCCGGTATGGGCCACTGCGTGCAAGGCAAACGCCTACCCGCTTGGCCACGCTCCAGCCCCTCGAGCATTGACATGAAACCGCGCTGGCCGGGTGAGCTTCAGAGCTCCGCCTGTTAGTGCAGAAGAGAGCGACCACAATCTTTAACATAACAATTAAATTATTTTTGGTACAAAATAATTTTGGGAGGGAGGCCACTCCCAGCAGTGCACTCAGAAATTACTCCCACGCTCCCAGGTTGGCTGTGTGCAAGGCAAACCCCTCCCCCACTGGTACTGTCACTCCAGCCCTTATTTATTTGTTTGTTTGTTTGTGCATTTATATTATGTTGCTTTTTGTCACACTCAGCAATGCTCAGGGTTAGCTCCTGGCCTCAAGGCGACAGGAATTACTCCTGGCAGTGCTCGGGAGACCATATGGAATTCGGGACGAACGTGGGTCAGCCACTCTGCAAGGCAAATGCCCTACTTGCTTTACTACTACTCCAATCCTCTGCTTCATTTATTTTCTTGGGCCCTTATTGATTGAGAGTATATGACGGGCGATGCTGTGAATGATAGCTTCCCCGCACGCAGATCGGCCACAGCCTTCACGGATATTCCCACCTTCCTGTCCGCAAGAACCCCAGCGTCCTTCCCTTTAACCCAACCCCTAAACTCAAGTGTGTGGCTCGCTCCCCATCTTGCTGCCTTTGGCCCTTTGTTAAGCGCCTGAGTGTCCGCGAGACCCGCATGAGATCATCTGTAGCTCCCCTTTGACTTTGCTCAGCACCATGATGGCTTCTGGCCTCTTCAGCAAACAGGAGCTCTGTGTAATAGTATTTACGGAGGTCACCCGTGCCCAGATTCAGATTAGATACAGCTGGAAGTAAGCATTAGAGAGGGACGGGGTGGATGCCCATGTGGCAGGGCCCAGGACTTGACGAGGGCCCCCTGAGCGCAGGTTGGCTGCTGCTGTAGTAATGAGCAGTCTCGTGAAGTATCGTGTTTCAGTAGCAGGAGAAATGCCTGAGTGGCAGAAAGTCAGGTCTGAGCTTGTTTCTTTTTGTTTGTTTCCTTCCTCTGTTTTGGTTACACCTGGCAGTGCTCGGCTTCTCCAGGCTCTTTCCAGCTCAGGTCGCCCTGGAGGGCTCAGGAATCATGTGGTGCCGGCGACCAAAGCTGGGTTGTCCTGTATTAAGCACTCCCCTGCCCGCTGTGTAAATCCACGCTCTGGCCTGGTCTGAGCCTTTCCTTCCACATTCACACGGACGCCGTGCCTTGCGGCCTCACTGGGTTTGAGGACTAGTTAAGGCTATTTCTAGATCCTTCTGGTTTGCCATTGAGCTGGTCAGAGGATACCCAGAGAGGGGTCCTTCTTTAGAAAGCAGTGCTTTGAACGGCCTGGGCCCCGGGTGTCTGAGGGTTCTCTGGTCACTCTGGGCTGGGGCCTCCTGACCCCTCCCTGACCCTGACATAGACCTGTTGCTCCTGTTAGTTCAGCCCAAGCCGGCTCAGGCTGCCGTGCGCCTGGCGTTCTATTCATTCTCACATGATGTAGCATTTGCTAAATCATGATTTTTATGGCAGATTCCAGAGACAGGGGCGGAGGGAGGTGTGGCAAGGGGAGGAGCTGTCAAGTCTGCAGGTGAATGAATGGGGGTTAGTGTTCTCAGAGCCAAATGCAGTGGGAGTGACTGACGCTTCCAGACCCAGCGAGATTCCAGGGGACCTCCCAAGCACCTGTCTTCTAGTCAAGGGGGACTCCAGCACCTCCGCCTCCCTGTTCCAGGACCTCCGAAAGCACCTCCGGCCTCCCTGTTCTTTGCCTCCTTCTGTCCTGTTGCTGTTCCTGCTCTTCTGATGCTCACCTCCCACCCAAGACCCTCCCCCAGGCTCTCATCACCCTCTAGTAGATTAACCTTTTCCCTTCCAGTAGGGAGCACTTCGCCTCTCTAGGAATGACCCTGCCCACTCGCTGGCCTCTTCTTGTCCCCTGCTTCCTCCCCCTGGGGAAGTTTGCCTTAGGAGCAGCCAGCCGTCTTAGTCCTGATGTTCCACCAGCATCTGGAAGGTTGTATAGTGTTCACCACTTCCCTGGGAATGGAAGCAAGTGGACAAGAAGATCTCAATGGCCAGCCTTGACAGGAAGAAAGTGACCCGAGACCCTTACTTAGGTCCTCTTGGGAAGGTCACACATCTCCACTGAAAATGCTGGTGGTACAGTTATGAGAGCGGCAGCTCTGAGTCAAGTGTTGCTCATGCATCACCCTCACTGAACGCTCACACAGGCTGCCTAGCGGCGCGCAGAGAGGGAGGACAGCTGAGAGGGTGGCTGAGTCACACCTTAGGTCACAGCCAGCTCTGAGGACTGGGAAGAGCCCTTCACCGTCTCTCTCCCCAAGGCCACCCCCTGAACTCATTACCTTCCTGTGTCCAGGTAAAAGAACAGGGGGCAAAGGGGTGCCCACGAGGCTGGAGCACACAGTGCAGCGGGAGGGTGCTTGTCCTGCATGCGCCAACTCCAGGTTCAATCCCTGGTGCCCCACATGGACCCCTGCCAAGCCCGCCTTCTTGGAGTAGAGTAATCCTGAGTACAGAGCCACAAAGCAGTGAGCTCTGAATATCACTGGTGTGGCCCACAAAAACAGAATTGTGGGTCTGGAGCGATAGTACAGCTGATTTCCTTGCACACGTCTGATCCCCGGGTCGTAACCTCCTCCATCTCCATCTCTGGTTCCTTTGAACCACTGGCAGCAAGGTGCAATCCTGAGTGCAGAGCCAGGAGTAAGCCCTGAAAGCAATCTGGGACAGGTATGGCTCCACAAAACAAAAATGGGCGCGGGACCAAAGCAATTGTATAGGGGCTCTGCCTTGCACACAGCCGAAGTGGTTGGATCCTCCTGGCATCCCACATGGTCCCTGAGCACCACTAGGGAGTGATCCATGAGTGCAGGGTCAGGAGTAACCACTGAGCACGCTCGGTGTGCCCATTAAGCAAAAGGGGCTGCCCTGCTCAATGCTAGGTTCTGTGCTGTGCCCATCCCTAGCGCAGGGTTTGCCCTGGGGTAACTTCCCGAGATCTGTTGGACATCCCGAGCTCCCCAGACCCGCTGCGCCCAGCTAGGGTCCAGTCTGTGTTTTGTGGGAAGTATCTGGCCCCAAGCCAGAGCCATGCTAGTCCTGGGGGCCGAAAAGTGCCATCACTGTAGGTTCTTCAGCACCACCCTATACCCGCTTATTATCCAAACTTCACCCAACAGAGCACGTCACTTCAGGCCGTGGATATGACTCCAAGGTCTGGGACACCCCTGCTTGCACAAGGCGGAGCTCTGCATCACTGAGTGACCCCACAAACACTGCAGAAGAGAAAGGAGGTCATTAAGGGCTGAGCAATAGTCCAGTGGGGGAGGACATTCTCGCTCATGCACACAGCCAACCAGGTTCCATCCCGGCATCCCATATGGTCCCCCGGGCAGGAGTAACCCTTGAGCCTTGGTGGGTGCGGACCCAAAAATACAAAATGGGTGCCGGGCGCTGCTTCTGAGCTGCAGCTCCTCTTGTGCTAGGCTCGGTGCCTCTGTGATGCCTCTGATGCTGGCATGGTTGCTGGGCAGTTGGCTGGGCTTCAGTGGGGAGCTGAGGTCCGGGGTCCTTTGGATGCCTCCCGCAGAACCAGGTGCCTAGCCAGGTCCCTGCTCATCTTGGCCCCAGTGGCTTTGCTGGATGGGAGAGAAGCTGGTGGCTCTGAAGGAGTCCCTGGCCCCTGCAGAGAAGGGGCCCACCGCCTCCTTCCCTCTCTCTCAGGCATTGGGCCAGGACAGAGCAGAGAGTCCCCCACGAGGCTGACTGCTGGTGACACTCTGGGGGTGCGGTACTGTGCAACATATACTCACAAACAGGCCTGCTGGCGCGCGGCGGCCTCCCCACAGGAAGCATTTCTGAGGAAGGCCACACACACTGGCCAGGATGACCCTCAAGGAAGCCGCCAACAGCTTCTTGCTCAGTGCTAAAACGGCTCTAATCCGTGTGTCCCGTCAGCATTGACTAGGAGCAGCGGGACTGGATCGACTCCGGTGCCCCAGAGCGCAGGACGCAGCCGGGCCTGACTGCTGATCTCGCCTTCCAGGCTGGCCTCTAGCACTGTCTTATGACTCTCCTGGCGCCTGTCTCTGAACAACACTAGGTCAGGCCACCTTATGTGGGTGGCTTGGTTTGGTGTTTTGGGGTGCAGGGGGTTGTTTCCAGTAGAGCTTGGGGGACCATAGGGTGCCGGGATCTAACCCATTCAAAGCTTGTGCTTCAGGGCCAGAGCCACAGCACAGCAGGTAGGGCATTTGCCTTGCATACAGTCGGCCCTGGTTCAACCCCGCTATCCCATATGGTCCCCTAGCACCGCTAGGAGTTCCTGAGCAAAGAACCAGGAGTAACCCCTGCATATCACTGAGAGTGATCCAAAAAGCAAAAAAAAAAACCCCAAACAAATTAAAAACCTTGTGCTTTAGTCATTTGAATCACTCCCCCTGTATGTGTGTCCTTATGTATTTGTTTGTAAAGAAATGAATCATTTGATTTTCTGAGCTACACCAAGCCATCCTCTCTGGCCTACTAACCTATGATCTGACCACTGGGCAATCTTTCCAGCCTCCGTGGCCTTCTAAGCTAGTAAATTTGAATTAACCGTATATTGTGGAACAAGGATAAAAAAAAAACAATGAGTGTTCAGTAATATCCCAGGTTCAGAGACAGTGAAGTCTACCCCCTGTTCTTCGCCTACATCAGCAGAGACATAAGTAAACCTCCAGATTATGCTAGTGTGGCGCAGTATCGCACCGGGGGAGTGACTATGAATCATGCTTTGAAAACTAATTCAGCACAGGGACACGACGCACTACATGTCTGGCGCCTCCTGCCCAGAAAGCTCTCCCTACAGAATTTTTTGGGTCACGCCGCAATGTTCAGGTTCAGGCTTACGCCTGGCTCTGTGCTCAGAATTATCCTGGAGCTGGGGGACCATATATTTCTGGGATCGAACCCGGCTGGCCGCTGCAGTAAGGCAAACCCTCCTACCCACTGTGTTACCTTCTCCGTCCTTCCTCCCTACAGAATTGGCGTATGCAAAGAAAAAAAGCCCCACACCTGAACTCCTCTTCCTAAAACACCTTCCCTTATATTACCCAGCAAAAGCCCCTACGCGCTGCAAGCCTGGCCAAATTGGGCGCCGCAGCAACAGCGAGTGTATTCCGCCCTCTCTACTGCCGGAAACACTCTTTGCACATTTTCAGGCACTGGGCCTTTCTGTGCTTCCTCCCGTGGGTACAGGAGAGAGTGTGCTGGCTCCTGCTCCCCTCGGTTTCACCCGAGTCACCCTGTGGTTCCATGGGGACGCTGGCTGGGATTCCCTTCTCTCTTCCTGCACTGAGAGGCTGCGGTGCCTCCCGCTCATCCCCTCCCTCTCCTTGCTGTTTGGGGAGGGCCACGCCCAGCATGTTTCAGGGGTTACTCCTGGCTCTACTCTCAGGAATCACTCCTGGCAGTGCTTAGCGACTATGTGCGATCTGGGAACTGAACTGGCGTGCAGGCAAGTGTCTCGATGGCCCTCAAGATTTATGTTTTTGTTTGGGGGCCACCCCAGTGATGCCTCGCGGTTTACTCTTGGCATTCAGGAACAATTACCTGGCGGTACCCAGGGACCACATGGGATGCGGCATGAGCCTGGGGCAGCAACAGAGACAAGCACCGTAGCTGCTGTGCTGTCCCCTCCTTGCTCCTCTCCTGCTCTCCCTGGTCATCAATTCCAGCTGTCGCTCTGGGGCCGAGGCACTTGCCTTGCACCTGCATCCCATATGATCCCGAGACCTCCAGGATTGAGCCCTGAGCTCTGCTGGGTGTGGTCCCAAACAAACAAAACCAAATGTCAGCTTCAGAGTTGAGTCCTCTGCCGCCTCCTGCCACCCACCTGTCCCTGGCCCCCAGCCGCCTGGTCAGAAGCTGGGTTCCTGCTGGTGACAGCCTCCCATTCGCCTCGCACGTTCCAAACACAGCAGTCCTCTCGGACCCCTCCTCATCCCCTGCTGATTTTGCGTGACCTGCCTAGTGGGCTACTGGCTCCTGGGGCCCTTAGAAACAGAGTTGGATCGCTATTTGAGATGTGCTGGCCTGAGCCTACCCCGCTGCCCTTCACCCCGCCGCCCAGGGCCTCCGTGCTCCATCAGCTTGGGATGTGACCGCCGCCGCCCAAGTGTCCACTCTGGGCTCCCTCCTGAGGTCACTGTTCACTCTTCTGCGCTCAGCTTCTCCATGCACCTCAGGCTGAGCACTAGGCCATGCAGTCTTGGTGTCTGTAAATGTGCTGGAGAGAGCAAGGTGCAGGCAGTGGACTCACAGAAACAACCTTAATGGCCTCCGATGGACGCATCTGTCCACCGCTCATTGCGGAACCCTAGTGGATCTGGTGCTGCCGCATTGCTGGTGGGGTTTGTCCTCACACAATGGCCTGATGCCATATGTGTGTATATAGTGGGGTCTGCAGAAGCCACTGGGCGGCCCAGCCGCTTCACCCCAAGTTCCCACACAGCATCGACGGTGCCCCAGGGAGACAGGGGGCCGCCTCTGATCGGCGGAGAGTGAAATCATGACCCACTCTAAACGCTACTGACCAAAGTGCATTATGGTCTGAAGTCATAAATTCATTCAGAGTTTCTGGGCTTTCTCTGCTTGCCGGTATGGCAGATGGTCATAGTTACCTCGCAGATTCACACTCTGAAAACCTCTCCACTTCTAAACAACCCCCCACTCCAGATTTGTGGTGGTCCTTGGGACCGCCCCAGTGATGCTCAGAGGCTGCTTCTTTGGTTTGGTTTGTGGTTGGGGGAGCCACACCCAGTGGTGCTCAGGGCTTTCTGCTGGCCTGATCACTCTTGGCAGTGCTGTGCTGGGGGACCATATGGATGTCGCAGATCTGACCTCCAGCCCTCGCTGCTTCTGGCTTGGTGTGGGTGTGGAGAAACCTTTTGGTCTCTCTCTCTCTCTCTCTCTCTCTCTCTCTCTCTCTCTTTTTCTCTCCTCTCTCCCTCTGAAACTAGCTTCTCTTTCCCCTCCTCTTCCATCCCTTTGTTGTCTGCTCAGCGGCTCAC
>JAJIBD010027701.1:0-23830 GCA_021461705.1 Cryptotis parvus | reverse complement strand
TGTTGGTTTTGGTTAATAAGGGGCGCTCCTATGGATCTGTGGTTTCTCCCTCAGCCGGCCCTGTAGTGGGACTGCGGGTGATCTGGTAATTGGCTCAGCTGGCGCTGGGTTGTGGGTGTATGTGAGCGGGGCTGGGTGTCACTTTCTACCTTTGCTGCAGGCAACATCCTGTTTCTCCCACCTTGTAAATCCCCGGCGGTCAGTGGTTTACTGTGCACATGCTACGCTTCACTTCTCTGGGTGCCTGTCTCCCTGGGCAAATGGGAGTGATCTGATTTATCTTTCGGGGGATCCCTAGGAACAGAGCAGGATGGCACCAGCTGACTGTGGTGCCCAGCTGCATCTGCAGGTGGCAGACAGGAAGACAGGCTTGTATACAATACCTAGGGCTCTCCCTGTGGGCCCCTGGATGGTTGATGGTCTGACACAGAAAAAGACTGGGACAAACCCAGAGCCATGGCAGAGCCTGGCAAGCTACCCATGGTGTATTCAATATGCCAAAAGCAGTAACAATAATGGACCTCATTCCCAGCGATGGGGATGTTACTGGCAATCCATCTCGAGCAAATCGATGAACAATGGGGAAGACAGTGACAAGTGACAGTGACAGGGTGTTGCTACCCCTAATTAAGGGATGTTTTAAAAATTATAACTTTAACATAACTTGTATCACTTGACTTGTATCACTGTCTTCCCATTGTTCACCGGAGGGAACCAGTAACATCTCCATACATCCTGTCACATGCTAGTGTAGCCCAAGGGCACCTGCTTGCTCCAGGAACATAAAGAGCCTCAAACCATTCCATCAGGTTATGGGAATGAGGTCTATAATTGTTACTGGTATTTGGCATATCAAATACGACATGGGTAGCTTGCTCAGGCCATACGTCTTGGGTGGGATACTCTTGTAGTCACCTCTGATCTTGAGCACTTATTTTTTTTGGGGTCACACCCAGCAATACTCAGGGGTTTCTCCTGGCTCTGCACTTAGGAATCACTCCCGGCAGTGCTGGGGGACCATATGGGATGCCGGGGATCAAACCTGGGCGGCATGGGCCACTGCGTGCAAGGCAAACGCCCTACCCGCTGGGCTATCGCTCCAGCCCTCGAGCATTTATTGATGAACCGCGCGGCGTGTTTCAGAGCTCCGCCCAGCAGAAGAGCTGACCACAACTTTAACATAACAATTAAATTATTTTGGTACAAAATAATTTTGGGAGGGAGGTCACTCCTGGCAGTGCACTCAGAAATTACTCCTGGCAATGCTCCCAGGTTGGCTGTGTGCAAGGCAAACCCCTCCCCACTGTACTGTCACTCCAGCCCTTATTTATTTGTTTGTTTGTTTGTGCATTTATATTGTTGCTTTTTGGGTCACACCCAGCAATGCTCAGGGGTTATTCCTGGCTCTGGATTAGGAATTACTCCTGGCAGTGCTCGGGAGACCATATGGAATTCGGGATCGAACGTGGGTCAGCCACTTGCAAGGCAAATGCCCTACTTGCTTTACTATTACTCAAATCCCCGTTCATTTATTTTCATTCTTTATTGATTGAGAGTATGATTTGCGATGCTGTGAATGATAGCTTCCCGTACGCATGAATCGACACAGCCTTCACGGATATTCCCACCTTCCTGTCCCAAGAACCCCAGCGTCCTTCCCTTTAACTCCAACCCCCCTAAACTCAAGTGTGTGGCTCGGGGCTCCCATCTTGTTGCCTTTGGCCCTTTGTTGCTACTTCCTGAGTGTCCGTGAGACCCGCATGTGAGAGATCATCTGTAGCCCCCTTTGACTTTGCTCAGCACCATGATGGCTTCTGGCCTTTCAGTAAACAGGAGCTTGTAATAGTATTTTGCGGAGGTCACTCCGTGCCCAGATCTAGATTAGATACAGCTGGAAAGTAAGCATTAGAGAGGGACGGGGTGGGATTCATGTGGCAGGGCCCAGGACTTGCACGTGAGGGCCCCTGGGCGAGGTTGGCTGCTGTAGTAATGGCGAGTCCTCCGTAAGCATCGTGTTTCTCAGTAGCAGGAGAAATGCCTGAGTGGCAGAAAAGTCAGGTCTGAGCTTGTTTTTGTTTGTTTCTCTCTGTTTTGGTTACACCTGGCAGTGCTCAGGGCTTCCTCAGGCTCTGTGCTCAGGGGTCGCTCCTGGAGGGCTCAGGAATCATGTGGTGCCGGCGACCAAAGCTGGGTTGTCTGTATTAAGCACTCCCTGCCCGCTGTAACCACGCTCTGGCCTGGTCTGAGCCTTTTCCTCTCCACATTCACACGGACGCGTGTGCCTTGCGGGCCTCACTGGGTTTGAGGACTAGTTAAGGCTATTTCTAGATCCTTCTGGCTTGCCATTGAGCTGGTCAGAGGATATTCAGAGAGGGGTCCTTCTTTTAGAGCAGTGCTTTTGAACGGGGCCTGGGCCCCGGGGTGTCTGGAGGGTTCTCTGGTCACTCTTGGGCTGGGGCTCTGACCCCTCCCGGGACCCTGACATAGACCTGCTGCTCCCGTTGCTCCAGCCCGCCGGCTCAGGCTGCCGTGCGCTCGGCGGTTCATTCATTCTCACATGATGTAGCATTTGCTAAATCATGATTTTTTTATGGCAGATTCCAGAGACAGGGGCGGGGAGGGAGGTGCGGGCAAGGGAGGGAGTTGTCAAGTCTGCAGGTGGAATGAATGGGGGTTAGTGTTCTCAGAGCCAAATGCAGGGAGTGACTCGACGCTTTCCAGACCCAGGCGAGATTCCAGGGGACCTCCCAAGCACCTCCGTCTCCCAGTCAAGGGGACTCCTGGAGCACCTCCGTCTCCCTGTTCCAGGGGACTCTCCGAGCACCTCCGTCTCCCTGTTCTTGCTCCTTCTCTGTCCTGTTGCTGTTCCTGCTCTTCTGATGCCTGCCCCCCACCCAAGACCCTCCCCCAGGCTCTCATCACCCTCTAGTAGATTAACCTTTTCCCTTCCAGGGGAGCACTTCGCCCTCTCTAGAATGACCCTGCCCACTCGCTGGCCTTTCTGTCCCCTGCTTCCCTCCCCCCTGGGAAGTGCCTTAGGGAGCAGCCAGCCGTCTTAGTCCTGATGTTCCACCAGCATCTGGAAGGCTGGATAGTGTTCACTCACTTCCCTGGGAATGGAAGCAAGTGGACAAGAAGATCTCAATGGCCAGCTCCTTGGACAGGAAGAAAGTGACCCGAGACCCTTACTTAGGTCCTCCTTGGGAAGGTCACATTCCACTGAAAATGCTGGTGGTACAGTTGGTGAGAGCGGGCAGCTCTGAGCTGAGTGTTGCTCATGCATCACCTCACTGAACGCTCACAGGCTGCCCAGCGGCGCAGAGGAGGACGCTGAGAGGGTGGCTGAGTCACACCTTAGGTCACAGCCAGCTCTGAGGACTGGGGAATGAGCCCTTCACTGTCTTCCCCCAAGGCCACCCTGAACCTCATTACCTTCCTGTGTCCAGGTAAAAGAACAGGGGCAAAGGGGTGCCCACGAGGCTGGAGCAATAACAGTGCAGCGGGAGGGTGCTTGTCCTGCATGCGCCAACCCAGGTTCAATCCCTGGTGCCCACATGGACCCCCCAAGCTCCGCCTGGAGTAGAGTGATCCTGAGTACAGAGCCAGCAGTGAGCTCTGAACATCACTGGTGTGGCCCACAAAAAACAGAACTGTGGGTCTGGAGCGATAGTACAGCTGATTTCCTTGCACACGGCTGATCCCCGGTCGAACCTCCATCTCCATCTCTGGTTCCCCTTGAACCACTGGCAGCAGCAATCCTGAGTGCAGAGCCAGGAGTAAGCCCTGAGCACCAACAGGTATGGCCCACAAAACAAAAATGGGCGGGACCAAAGCAATTGTATAGGGGCACCTGCCTTGCACACAGCCGAAGTGGTTGATCCCTGGCATCCCACATGGTCCCTGGAGCACCACTAGGGGTGATCCATGAGTGCAGGGTCAGGAGTAACCACTGAGCATCGCCGTGTGCCCCAAAAAAGCAAAGGGCTGCCCTGCTCAATGCTAGGATCTGTGCTGTGCCCATCCCTAGCGCAGGGTTTGCCCTGGGGTAACTTCCCGAGATCTGTTGGACATCCCGAGATTCCTGCCGCCCCCGCCTGTGCCCAGCGAGGGGTCCAGTCTGTGTTTTGCAGGAAGTATCTGGCCCCAAGCCAGAGCCATGCTGGGGGTCTCGGGGCCGAGTGCCATCACTGTAGGTTCTTCAGCACCACCCTATACCGCTCTATTATCCAAACTTCACCCAACAGAGCACGTCACTTCAGGCCGTGGATATGACTCAAGGTCTGGGACACCCGCTTTGCCCGCGGGAGCCCTGCATCACTGAGAGTGACCCCACAAACACTGCAGAAGAGAAAGGAGGTCATTAAGGGCTGAGCAATAGTCCAGTGGGGAGGACATTCGCCTATGCACAGCCAACCCAGGTTCCATCCCGGCATCCCATATGGTCCCCCCGAGCAGGAGTAACCCCTGAGCCTTGGTGGGTGTGACCCAAAAAATACAAAAAATGGGTGCCGGCGCCTGCTTCTGAGCTGCAGCCCCTCTTGTGCCAGGGCTCGGGTGCCCTGTGATGTGCCCTGCTGATGCTGGCATGGTTGCTGGGCAGTTGGCTGGGCTTCAGTGGGGAGCTGAGGCCCGGGGGTCCCTTTTGATGCCTCCCGCAGAACCAGGTGCCTCTAGCCAGGTCCCTGCTCATCTTGGCCCCAGTGGCTTTGCCGGATGGGAGAGGGAAGTTGGTGGCTCTGAAGGAGTCCCCGGCCCCTGCAGAGAAGGGCCCCACCGCCTCCTTCCCTCTTCAGGCATTGGGCCAGGACAGAGCAGAGAGACCCCCCAGGCTGACTGTGGGGGGTGACACTCTGGGGTGCGAGTACTGTGCAACATACACTCACAAACAGGCCTGCTGGCGTGCGGCCTCCCCCACAGGGAAGCATTTCTGAGGAAGGCCACACACACTGGCCAGGGATGACCCCAAGGAAGCCGCCAACAGCTTCTTGCTCAGTGCTAAAACGGGCTCTAATCCGTGTTTCTCCGTCAGCATTGGATTAGGAGAATGTAGGGCAGGACTGGAATCGACTCGGTGCCCCAGGAGCGCAGGACGCAGCCGGGCCTGACTGCCGATCTCGCTCTTCCAGGCTGGCCTCTTAGCACTGTCTTATGACTCTCCCGGCGTCTGTCTCTGAATGCTAAGTCAGGACACTTATGTGGGTGGCTTAGTTTGGTGTTTTGGGGTGCAGGGGGCTGTTTCCAGTAGAGCTTGGGGGACCATAGGGGTGCCGGGATCTAACCCACAGGCAAAGCTTGTGCTTCAGGGGCCAGAGCCACAGCACAGCAGGTAGGGCATTTGCCTTGCATACAGTCGGCCCTGGTTCAATCCCGGCATCCCATATGGTCCCCCCAGCACCGCCAGGAGCAATTCCTGAGCAAAGAACCAGGAGTAACCCCTGCATATCACTGAGTGTGATCCAAAAAGCAAAAAAAAAAAAAAAAAAAAAAAAAAAACCCCAAACAAATTAAAAACCTTGTGCTTTAGTCATTTGAATCAATTCCCTGTATGTGTGTCTTTATGTATTTGTTTGTAAAGAAATGAATCATTTGATTTTCTGAGCCACACCAAGCCATTCTCTGGCCTACTAAACTATGATCTGACCACTGAGCCATCTTTCCAGCCCTCCGTGGCCTTCAAGTTAGTAAATTTGAATTAACCGTATATTGTGGAACAAGGATAAAAAAAAAAACAATGAGTGTTCAGTAATATCCCAGGTTCAGAGACAGTGAAGTCTACCCTGTTCTTCGCCTACATCAGCAGAGATTAAAGTAAACCTCCAGATTATGCTAGTGTGGCGGCAGTATCGTGCACCGGTGGGAGTGACTATGAATCATGCTTTTGAAAACTAATTCAGCACAGGACACAGGCGTACCACATGTCTTGCGTCTCCCTGCCCAGAAAGCTCTCCCTACAGAATTTTTTTTTGGGTCACGCCCCGCAATGCTCAGGGGTTCAGGGGGTTACGCCTGGCTCTGTGCTCAGGAATTACTCCTGGCGGAGCTTGGGGGACCATATGGGTTTCTGGGGATCGAACCGGGCTGGCAGCGTGTAAAGGCAAACGCCCTACCCACTGTGCTATCTCTCCGGCCCCTCTCCCTACAGAATTGCGTGTGCAAAGAAAAGCCCCCACACCTGAACTCCTCTTCCTAAAACACCTTCCCCTTATATTAAATAGCAAAAGCCCCGTGCGGTAAGCCTGGGGCCTTGGGGCGCCCGCAGCAACAGCGAGAGTGTATTCGCCCCTCTACTGCCGGGAAACACCCTTTGCACATTTTCAGGGCACTGGGCCTTTCTGTGCTTTCCGTGCCAGGGTACAGGAGAGAGTGTGCTGGCTCTGCTCCCCCTCGGCTTCTCACCCGAGTCACCCTGTGGTTCCATGGGGACGCTGGCTGGGATTCCCTTCTCTTCCTGCACTGAGAGCTGCGGTTTCCCGCTTCATCCCCTCCCCTCTCTCCCCTTGCTGTTTGGGAGGGCCACGCCCAGCATGTTCAGGGGTTACTCCTGGCTCTACTCTCAGGAATCACTCCTGGCAGTGCTTGGGCGACCATGTGCGATCTGGGAACTGAACCGGCGTGCAGGCAAGTGCCCGATGGCCCCAAGATTTATGTTTTTGTTTTGGGGCCACACCCAGTGATGCTCGGGTTTACTCTTGGCATTCAGGAACAACACCTGGCGGTGCTCAGGGGGACCACATGGGATGCGGGAATTGAGCCTGGGGCAGTAGCATCAGAGACAAGCACCGTAGCTGCTGTGCTGTCTCTCCTTTGCTCCTCTCCTGCTCTCCTGGTCATCAGATTCCAGCTGTCGCTTCTGGGGCCGGAGGCACTTGCCTTGCACCTGCATCCCATATGATCCCGAGACCTGCCAGGATTGAGCCCTGAGCTCTGCTGGGTGTGGCCCCAAACAAACAAAACCAAATGTCAGCTTCAGAGCTGAGTCCCCTGCCGCTTCCTGCCACCCACCTGTCCTGGCCCCGAGTCACCTGGTCAGAAGCTGGGGTTCTGCAGGTGACAGCCTCCCCATTCGCCTCTCGGCATCGCCTCCAAACACAGCAGTCCTCTCGGATTCTCTCCTCATCCCCCCGTTGATTTTGCCTGACCCGCCCAGTGGGCACTGGCCCTGGGGCCCGCAGAACAGAGCTGGATCGTTATCTGAGGATGTGCCAGCCTGAGCTCACGCCCACTGCCTTCAGGGGTCCCGCCGCCCAGGGCCCCTCCCGTGCCCATCAGCTTGGGATGTGACCGTCTCAGCCGTCCAAGTGTCCACCTGGGCCCTCCTGGAGGTCACTGTCCACCCCCTTCTGCCCTCAGCTCCTCCACCTCTGTGGGGTCAGCACTCAGGCCATGCAGGCTGTGGTGTCTGTAAATGTGCTGGAGAGAGCAAGGTGCAGGACAGTGGACACACAGAAACAACCTTAATGGCCTTTCCGATGGGCGCATCTGTCCACTGCTCACACGGAACCCAGTGGACCTGGTGCTGCCGCATTGCTGGTGGGTTTGTCCCCACATACAATGGCCTGATGCCATATGTGTGTATAGTGGGGGTCTGCAGAAGCCAATGGGGGCGTCCAGCCCACCCCAAGTCTCCACAGCACGGACGGTGCCCCCAGGGGAGACAGGGCCGCCTCTTTGATCGCGGCGGAGAGTGAAATCATGACCCACGGAAACGCTACTGACCAAAGTGCATTAAGGGCTGGTTGTCATAAATTCATTCAGAGTTTCGGCTTTCTCTGCTTTCCGGTATGGCAGATGGTCATAGTTACCCGCATTCACACTCTGGAAACCCTCCACTTCTAAACAACCCCCCACCCAGATTTGTGGTGGTCCTTTGGGACCGCCCCAGTGATGCTCAGAGGCTGCTTCTTTTGGTTTGGTTTGTGGTTGGGGGAGCCACACCCAGTGGTGCTCAGGGCTTTCTGCTGGCTCGATCACTCCTGGCAGTGCTGTGCTGGGGGACCATATGGGATGTCGCAGATCGGACCTCCAGCCCCTCGGGCTGCTTCTGGCTTGGTGTGGGTGTGGGAGAAACCTTGCTCTCTCTCTCTCTCTCTCTCTCTCTCTCTCTCTCTCTCTCTCTCTCTCTCTTTCTCTCTCCCTCTCTCCTCTGAAAACCAGTTTCTCTTCCTCCTCTTCCATCCCTTTGTTGTCTGCTCAGCTGCTCACACGCCACCTGCATGTGCCCTGGGGCTTTGCACACGCACACGCGCTTGCCGTGCTCACAGGCAGTTTTGCTGTTGTGCTCATGTAACTGGGGCTGATTTCCTGACCCCTCTGCTTATCCTTTAGGGGGTCTTGGATTACGCCCTTTGTGCTTCTCCTGGCTCTGTACTCAGGGGTTCCTCCTGGGAGTGTTGGAGGTCAAACTGGGCAGGCCACGTGCGAGGCAAGCGCCCCTGCCTGCTGTACTGTCACTCCCGCCCCTTTATATGTATCTTTTATTTGCTTATTTGGTTTCTGGAGCACACTGTCTCTACTCAGGGATTGCTCCTGACTCTGTGCTCAGGGCTCACTCCTGGTGGGACTCGGGGATCACATGTGGTGTGAGGGATTGAATCCGGACTGGCCGCGTGTTATGCAAGCGCACTGCCCACTGCTCCAACTCCTGTCTGTCATTTTGGAAGTTGCAGCCTTTGCTGCGGTCACACATTTTGAGTTGTGGGCATTCCTGTGTCTGTCTGCCCAGGAGATCACCATCTGGTAGGGCCTGGAGCCCAGACTCCAGAACAGGCACGTATGGTCTGATGGGGTGAGGCTCAGAGGGTCTCACACTTGCCAAGCAGCCAGTGGGAGCCCCTGAGCCAGCCTCGGGGTTCTGAACACCTTATTTTCCTCTGGATGGGTGGGGGATACCACACCCCCACCCCCAGCAATGCTCGGGTTTACTCCTGACTCTGCACTTAGGAATTTCTCCTGGTGGTGCTGGGGGCCACATATGTGCCGGGGATGGAACCTGGGTTGGCTGTGTGCAAGGCAAACACCTCCCCCGTATTGTCACTCCAGCCCTGAAATGACTTTATTTTATTTATTTATTTATTTATTTATTTATTTATTTATTTATTTATTTATTTATTGCTGTTTTGGGTCACACTCGGCAATGCTCAGGGGTTTCTCCTGGCTCTGCACTCAGGAATTACTCCTGGCGGTGCTCGGGAACCATATGGGATGCGGGGATCGAATCCGGGCCGGCACAGGCCGGCCGCGTGCAAGGCAAACGCCCTACCCGCTGGGCTATCCTCCGGCCTCCTGAAATGACTTTAAAATAGATTTTTTCTCTCTCTCTTTCCTTCCTCCATCCACCCCTCACTCCTGCCTTCTCTTCCTCCTCTCTGCAGAGATCATGCATGATGTGATAAAGAAGGTCAAGAAGAAGGGAGAGTGGAAGGTGAGTCCACGTGTGGGGAGTCGAGGTGCGGACGGGCGTGAGCACCTTGGAGGAACCCCAAAGGAGGTTTCTCTCTTCCTACTTCACTCCTGTCCTGTCTCTCTGTCCCTACTTAACTCCAGTACTGTCTCTGTTTCTACTTAACTCTAGTACTATCTCTCTATTCCTACTGAACTCCAGTACTATCTCTCTGTTCCTTAATCCAGCACTATCTCTCTGTTCCTTAACTCCAGTACTATCTCTCTGTTTCTACTTAACTCCAGTACTGTCTCTGTTTCTACTTAACTCTAGTACTATCTCTCTATTCCTACTTGACTCCAGTACTATCTCTCTGCTCCTTAACTCCAGTACTATCTCTCTGTTCCTTAATCCAGCACTATCTCTCTGTTCCTTAACTCCAGTACTATCTCTCTGTTTCTACTTAACTCCAGTACTGTCTCTCTGTTTCTACTTAACTCCAGTACTGTTTCTCTCTCCCTAATTAATTCTAGTACTGTCTCTGTGTCCTTTTTTTGGTGTGTTGGGTTTGGCCACACCTGGCAGTGCTCAGGGCTTCCTCCTGGCTCTGTGCTTAGGAATCATTCCTGACAAGTGCTGTACTATTGTCCGACAATTGGTTTTTTATTTATAGTTTAAGTAGTTTTATACAAAGACTCAGGGAAGTGTGAGGGAAGAGAGGGAGAGATAGAGCCTGAACTTCTCCAGAGTGGAAAAGCCAATACCTACTTTTTCTATTATTATTATTATTTGCTTTTTGGGTCACACCCGGCAATGCTCAGGAGTTTCTCCTGGCTCTGCACTCAGGAATTACTCCTGGAGGTGCTCGGGGGACCATATGGGATGCCAGGGATTGAACCCCAGCCTGCATGGGCCGGCCACATGCAAGGCAAATGCCCCTACCCGCTGGGCTATCGCTCTGGCTCCGTATTAGTATTAGTATTAGTGTTAGTATTAGTATTAGTATTATTTGGCAGAGCCTGGCAAGCTACCCGTGTCATATTTGATATGCCAAATACCAATAACAATTATAGACCTCATTCCTATGACCTGATGGAATGGTTTGAGGCTCTTTATGTTCCTGGAGCAAGCAGATGCCCTTGGGCTCTACTAGCATGAGACAGGACATATGGATATGTTACTGGTGCCCACTTGAGCAAATCGATGATGAATGGGAAGACAGTGATACAGTGATGATGATGATGAGGAGGAGGAGGAGGAAGAGTTATAGTTGTTGTTGTTGTTGTTGTTGTTGTTCTACTTTGATTTGGGAATCAAAGCTGGCAATGCTCAGGAGTTACTCCCGGCTCTGCACTTAGGGTTCACTCCAGGCAGTGCTTGAGGGATCATATGGGAAGCCGTGAATTGAGCGGAGGGTCGCGTGCAAGACCCAGCCCTGTCGAGCTAGTACCGACCAAGTACAGGCCAAGCTGTACTATCACTCAGGTCCCTCTTCTACATTTTGTGTTTCTTGCCAACAGTGATTTGTTTTACCCTGGAACATGAAACCTGCATTTGTCCATGTTTAGCAGATTAAGTCCGCGGGAGCCGAGCCTGACACCTAGAAGGCTGGGTTTGGCGAAGGCAGCTGGGCCCTTGGAAGGCGAGAACTTGCCGCTCGCTGCCCAGGCTCCTGCAACCCCATGAGCTGTTTTCTCCGCTTCCAGGTCCTGGTGGTGGATCAGCTGAGCATGAGGATGCTCTCGTCCTGCTGCAAGATGACGGACATCATGACCGAGGGGATCACAAGTGAGTGCGGCCCCCTCCCTGCGTTGGGGTGGTCTGTGGACCGCTCACTTTCAGGACTCCCAGCTGCATGGTGGTGGGGCTGCACCTTCCCCAGAGAGCCCCACGGCCTCCCCTCTATCCGTGGCACCTCGCACCCAAACCAGCACTCTGTGCTGCTTGAAAATCCATCCAAAGCTACAGCAACTATGGTACATCCACACAGTGGAATACTACGCAGCCATTAGGAAAAATGACGTCATGAAATTTGCTTATACACGAATGGCCCTGGAGAGCATCACGCTGAGGGAAATGAGTGAGAGTGACAGGGACAGACAGAATGACAGCACCGTTGTGGGATAGAAAAACTAGTGTGAGAGACAGTAGAAACAGGGCCAGGAAGACCTGGGAGGAAGCTGGCCATGAGGGGAGAGTGGGGGGCTGGCCGTCAGGACAGGGAAGGGGGCCACTGTGACAATGTCATTGGTAATTGGAAATGATCACTGGCCAGGAACCGAGTGCTGGGCAGAGGTGAGGGGCTATGCATGGTAATCTTTCAGTTAAGTACTCAAACCACAGTGCGCAAAAGAAGAGAGGGGAGAGAGAAAAGAGAGAAGAAAAGTTTCTGCCAGCGAGGCGGTCTGGGGGGTGGGAGGGAAGCCAGGGACACCGGTGGAAGGAAATGTACCCTGCGAGGGGCAGGTGTTGGGGGCAGTGTATGACTGAAACCCAGTCATGGACAGGAAATGTACCCTGCGAGGGGCAGGTGTTGGGGCAGTGTATGACTGAAACCCAGTCACGGACAGGAAATGTACCCTGCGAGGGGCAGGTGTTGGGGCAGTGTATGACTGAAACCCAGTCACGAACAGGAAATGTACCCTGCGAGGGGCAGGTGTTGGGGCAGTGTATGACTGAAACCCAGTCATGGACAGGAAATGTACCCTGCGAGGGACAGGTGTTGGGGCAGTGTATGACTGAAACCCAGTCATGGACAACTTTGTCACTGTATCTCACGGTGATTCACTTAAAAAATCAACATTGGAAAAGAAAACCTGGGGTGGTGGGTGTGGCGGAGCAATAGCACAGCAGGTAGGGCTTTTGCCTTGCACATGGCCAACGTGGTTTGATCCCTGGCATCCCACAGGGTCCCCAAGCACCACTAGGAGTAAATCCTGAGTGCAGAGCCAGGAGTAACCCCTGAGCATCGCCGGGTGTGACCCATAAAGTGAAAAAGACAACCTGTCAAAAGATGCAAAAAAGGAGAGTTGAATTTAAAATCGGGGAAAAAATGAAAAGCCTACTCAGTAGAAAGAAGGGGCCAAAGACCCAAACAGACTTGGAGCTCGGGAAGAAATAACCCGAATGCCAGAGTCGGGAAGGACCCCTCACCCTCACCAGTGGTCAGGGGATGCACTCTACAGCAGAGTGGCCCCAAAACAAAACAAACCAGAGTGAACTGCCATGACCCTCCTTGGCTTGGATTATTTGGGGGGAGAGGAGGCCGCCAGTGTCAGGGCCTGCTCCTGGTTCTGCGCCCAGGGGTCACTTGTGGAGGGCCTCGGGGAAACACAGGAGTGTCAAATCAGAGCTGGTCAGCACAAACTGGCTAACTTTGAACTTTGGCCAACTTTGCAAGCGGCCGACTGGGTTCGAACCCCAGCAGCACATACAAAGTCTCGCCAGCCCTCCAGGAGTGATCCCTGAGCTCGGAGCCAGAAGTCAGCCCGAGCAATGCCAGATGTGGTCCAAAACCCCCAAACAAACAAAAACCAAATCTTCAAGCCCTGTCATATGGTTGGAAGGATTTGGGTATGAGTCTCAACCAAGTCTAGTGAAAAGTCTTTAAAAGTGCTACAGGGCTGACGCTGGGGAGATGCTGCGTTCGCCATGTCCGCCTGCCCAGGGAGAGGGGCACCCTGTGCCTCCCTTCCCCCTCCAGAGAGCGGCTGGCGCAGCCCAGCCCTGCCAGTGACCGTAAGCTAAAGACTGTCCCCTCGAGTTGCTCTCTGCAGGGGCAGTGACAGACTTGGCTGTAAACCAGAGGTCCTGGGCTCACTTGAACAGAACACAGTGTTTCACCCGTGGGCTGTGGAGAGGGACAGGAGCAGAGAGAGGGGAGCTCTGTAATACCTGTTCGATACAGAGAAGGATAAAGCCGCCTGGAAAGGCCCAGAACAGATGAGGCCGAAGAGGCTGAGGACCGTTCTCAATGGAGTGAGACCCCCTCTCTGTCCAGGCCCACCGGCTTCCTGAATGTGAGGCCGGGGCGGACGGGGACTCAGGCATGTGTGTGCTCCGGCGCCCCTGGGGCAGCTTCCGGCTCGGTGACCCCCATCACATTTTCTGATCCCCTGTGCTGGTGTTCCCTCGTCTAGTTGTGGAAGACATCAACAAAGCGCAGAGAACCGCTGCCCAGCCTGGAGGCCGTGTACCTCATCACGCCGTCCGAGAAGGTGAGCCCTGCCCCCCAGAGTTGGGAGAGCCGCGTTAGCGAGGGGCCGGGCCACACAGGAACTTCGGGGGTTGCACCTTTTCCAACTTCTTTCATCAATATCCGGCTTTTGTGTTCACAGCACTTGACTTTGGGGTTTTGGGGATGACTCGGATGGGGGGCTGGGGCGGAGCGTGGTCCCCGCTGTTTCCGTGCCACCTGCTCTCAGCTTGAGCTTTTTGGCAGATGCCTTGTGCGTTGCCAGAACTTCAGTTGGCATCTTCTGGAAGGTTCTTGGCCTTCCTAGAGACATGGTGACCCTCTTATTGGGAACCCCGGCGCAGTGTGGGCTCGGAAGAGCGGACACTATCGTCATATAATGAACCCAGAAGATTTTATCTCACTCCCATGGAGTGGGCTAGGGCAAGTCCCGCAGACTAAGCTGTAGCCAGATGTGAGTTAGAGCTAATCACACATCGGCAACCCGGCTGTGCCTGGCAGAGGGCTGGGGTGAGCCTGGCCTGGGCAGGGGCACCCACCCCCGCCCCTGCGTGGTCCCCCCACGCCTGTAGGGTTCCCTGCTGAAGTGGAAAGAAAGCCAGGACTCGACTCGGTTCAGACCCAGGCCCCTTCCGGTTCTGGCTTCAGACTCAGTCTCTCCTCCCACTCCACAGTCCGTCCACTCGCTCATCAGCGACTTCAAGGACCCACCGACTGCCAAGTACCGGGCTGCACACGTGTTCTTCACTGACTGTGAGTAGCCCACAGGCCACGGCCAGATAGCCACAGGCTTGTCCACGGCCGGCTGCAGCTAGCCAGCCACGGCTTATATAGGTTCAGCCCCAGCCAACTGACCCTGGACTTGTATACTGGGGCCACAGCCAGCTAGCCACAGGTTTGCTCACTGTAGGCGCCAACCAGCCACAGGCTGGACCACGGAAGGACCCAGGCAGCTGGCCACAAGCTTTTCCACTTCAAGCTGCAGCCAGCCACTGGCTCACCTCGCACTATTGTCCTTTCAGAAGAGGATTCACACGAGAGACAAAAACACTCCGCATCGATTTGCAGGCCCAGGCTCCTATTCAGCTCCCTCACAAGAAGTGGCGCCTCTCTGAGCACTAGAGTTCGCGCCCCTGAGCTGTCCGCTGCACCCCAGCTTCCCTGAGAGGCTGCCAGGGGTGTGTTTCCAGCTCCAGAGATTCTCCCCTGGTGGTCTCCATGTGGGGGACCTGCTCCTTGCCCACAGTGGGCCCCTTTCTTGGGCAGCGTTACCAGACAGTGTTGCCTGGGAGCCTGAAGCCGTGTTGGGCTCAGGGGAGTCATTTGAAACCGTGGTTCCCCCGCGTTGCCTGTGCTCCGCTGAGCTCCTCTGAATTCTGGGGAAGAGCCTCGTAGAGCCCCACACTTGTACCCGCACCCCACCACTCCGTGTCCCCAGCTTGGCTCTCCTGCAGTGCGGCGTGTGCTGCTGTTGGCTTGGTTCCCTGGGGTCACTCCCGGGTGCTGGGGATTGAACCTGGGGCCTCTGTGTCCGCACACACATTCCAGCCCGCTGAGTGCCGCCTGACCTTACCTCCCTTTCCACCTCTCCGGCTTTTCTTCCTTAGTACCAGAAAAGGGTTTTGTTAGCTTTTCCCCTCGCCATCTCTTGGGGGCGGAACAGTGGGAGAGCCGGAGGGGGGCGTTTGCCTTGCCTACAGCCAACCCAGGCTCAATCCCGACATCCCAAGTCTTCCCGAGCCTACCAGGAGTGATCCCTGAGTGCAAGAGTCAGTAGTAAGCCCTGAGCACCACCTGGTGTGGCGAAACAAAGAAACAAAAGCCCTCTCCATCTTCATTGCCGGTACAGTGAGGGCCTAGCAGATCTTTTTTTTTTTTCTTTTTGGGTCACACTTGGCAATGCTCAGGGGTTACTCCTGCCTCTGCACTCAGGAATTACTCCTGGCGGTGCTTGGGAACCATATGGGATGCCGGGGATCGAACCTGGGTTGGCCTCATGCCAGGCGAACGCCCTCCTTGCTGTGCTGTCCCTCTGGCCCCCCTGGCAGATCATTTTACATTCCTTGTATTTATCGCTTTTAATTTAGCTTTGGTGCTGGGGTTGAGCCAGGCCACGCGCGTGTGACACGTGCTTTACCCGAGCCACATCCCAGGCCCTTCCATCTCTTTCTACCGTAGAGCCTGTGGCCACTGGAGGGGAGGCTCTGATTCCTCCTTCATTAACTCCAAGTGAAGACCCCCACCCCATCCAGATTCATGCCACAGTACAGATGCGCCAGCGAGCCAGAAGCGACAGCACAGCGGGGAGGGCGTTTGCCTTGCATGTAGCCGACGCGGGTTCAATCCCCGGCATTCCATATGGTCCCCCAACACTGCCAGGAGTAATTCCTGAGTGCAGAGCGGTGGGAGAGCCTGTTGCTAATTGTCACCGTGTCCTTGCAGCCTGCCCAGATGCCCTGTTCAACGAGCTGGTCAAATCTCGAGCAGCCAAAGTCATCAAAACGCTGACGGAAATCAACATCGCGTTCCCCCCCTACGAGTCCCAGGTGAGGGCCCCGAGTTGCTCAGTCTCTCAGGCACCCTGGCACATGGCAGGGCAGAGCCTGCTGTGACAGAAACAGTGTCCCTGGCGTTCCCCCACCCCATCTTGCTCTCAGTTACAAGACCCTGCCCTGTACCTCTGTTTGCATGCATCCCCCTATTGGCTGAACCGTTAAATAGCCGCGAGTAACCAGTGCTGCTGGACGGGGGATGGGGGAGGGCGGGCCCTCTGTCTGCTTCCAGGTTGTTTTTTTATGTAGCGATAACCTCGCTGGCCAGGAACAGATGGCCGCTCCCGTCATCAGCCCTTAACGCTTCCCATGCCAAAGTCTGGCACCAAAACCTCTCTCTCTCCTCGGGAACAGGCCAAGATATCAGTCGAGATCAGGTGAATCAGAATATGGCGCATTCATAGCTTTGTGTTTTTGTTTGGGGGCACACCCCTGTGCTCAGGTTCTGCGCTCAGGGATTCCTCCTAGTGGGGTTTGGGGGACCCTGTGGGGTGCTGGAGACCAAATTTGGGTTGGCTGTATGTTGGGCAAATCCCCCAATCCCCCCCCCAATACCGTTGCGCTGAATGACTATTTTCAGGTTGGCTAAAATGTAAAATGTCTTTTTTTCCTAGCAGAAACACAAAAGAGCAGGATTTTTAGGCACAGGAAGAAGGTGACTGTGGTCTATTGTATCTTCATAGAGTACCTTCTAGATCAGTGTTTCCCCAGGCCGGGGAGCTGGGCAGATCAGGGGCAGTAGTAGCCTGTGGGCAGTTGGGACACTTCATGTGTGTTCGCTTCACAAAAGTCAGTTTCAGGAGGGTACTGCGTGTTGTTTGTTTCGTGTTCCTGTGTTTCCTGGAAAGGGGCTGGCAGGTCAGGTCAGTTTGAAGCGTCGAGGTACCACAGGGTGGAAAAGGAGGAACAGGAACCGGAGCCATAGCACAGTGGGGGGGGGGCGTTTGCTTTGCAGGTGGCTGACCCAGGTTCCATCCCCGGCATCCCATATGACCCCCTGAGTACCGCCAGGAGTAATTCCTGAGCACAAAGCCAGGAGTAACCCCTGGGCACTGCCGGGGTATGGGCCAGAAACAAAAAACAAAAGGAGGAAAGGACAAATCTCCTGCGGACCTTGGAAGCCGGTGGCTCCCTTCTCACTGGCCTGAAGCCTTCTCCCATCTTGAGAGCAGGCGTTTCCCATCCCAGCCACCACCTGGTTTGAGCAGAATCCAGCCCCTCAGGGCTAGCGAGAGAGCCCGGTGGGTAGCATGCTTGCCCTGCACACAGCTGACCCAGGTTCGATTCCCAAGAACCCCATGTGGTCCCCCAAGCTCAGCAGGAGTAATCCCAGAGGACATAGCCAGGACCAAGCCCTGAACACAACTGGGCGTGGCCCCAGGACAAACTACACGAAATCCAGCCTCCTCAACCACGATGTTTCAGATCCTTTTGGGGGTTGTACTGGCTGGTGCTCAGAGGTAACTGCTGGCTCTCTGCTCAGAAATTACTCCTGGCAGTGCTCAGTGGAACACGTGGAATGCCGGGAATAGAACCCAGCTCTGCCGCATGCAAGGCAAACAGTCTACCCGCTATACTATCGCTCTGGTCTCAAAGCGTCATATATTTTTAATAAGCAATAATTTCACACACACAAGTTTTTTATTTTTTATGCTCAAGAACAAGCTTTACTTCCTGGTTTTGGTTTGTTTGTTTTGGTTTGTTTTTGGACCACACCCAGCTTACTCAGGGCTTAACTCCTGGTGGGCTTGGGGACCATATGGGTCTGGGGATCTAACTAGGTCAGCCGTGTGTAAGGAGATGCCCCCTCACTGCTCTGACTCCAGCCTGGCCCACCCCTCCTTGTTTTTAAGCTTCAGGCTTTCCAAAAGATCAGGGCATTTTATGTAAGTGTGATTCGAAGAGAATATCACTAGTAATAGAGAGAAAACAGTGAAGTTGAAGAACCCTGAAAAAAAAAAATGAAGTACTTAGTGCATACACTGAGGATAGGAAAGTATTAAATCTGTAAAAGCTCCCTTCTGACCAGTCAGTCACAACAGTTTCAAGTTGCTTTTTTTATTCAACTAACTTAAAAAAGTTGTTGCAACTAAGGCCACATGTTTCCAAGAGTGTTAACATTGTTGGTTGTGGTGGACAGTTATTTTCTGCCCTCTCTCGTCGGGTTCCCCTCTTCACTCCCTCCCCTGCACCCCACCTGCTCGGGCATCTGAGTTTTGGGCCAAGACCAAGTATTGGTCATTGTCCAGTCCTGTCTGTCATTCTGTGCCGCACACATGAGCGAGATCGGGCGCTGGGATCTACCTTTCCCCCCTCTTATTTATTTTTGCTTAAAAAAAAAAATAAAACATGGGGCGGAGGCGATAGCCCAGCGGAAGGGCGTTTGCCTTGCACACGGCCGGCCCGTGCTGGCCTGGGTTCGATCCCCGGCATCCCATATGGTCCCCGAGCACCGCCAGGAGTAATTCCTGAGTGCAGAGCCAGGAGAAACCCCTGAGCACCGCCGGGTGTGACCCAAAAAGCAAAAAATAAATAAATAAATAAATAAAAAATAAATAAAAACAGCTTCAGGGCTGGAGTGATAGAACAGCAGGGAACCTGTTTGCTTGCATGCAGCTGACCCAGGTCCGATTTCCAGCATCCCATACGGTCCCCTGAGCATCGCTGGACTTGACCCAAAAAAAGACAAAAAAAATTAAAATTCAGCGTCCATGGGCAGGAGCAATAGCATAGCGGGTAGGGCGTTTGCCTTGCAAGTGGCCGCCCAGGTTTCATTCTGATTCCTGATTCCCAGCATCCCATATGGTCCCCAGGCACTGCCAGGATTAATTCCTGAGTGCAGAGCCAGGAATAATCCCTGAGCATTGCGGGTGTGACCCAAAAAGAAAAAAAATCAGCATCTTCAGGCTGGAGAGACAGTACAGCAGGTAGGTGCTTGACCCGGTTCAGTCCCTGGCATCGCGATGGGTCTCTGAGTCCACCAGGAATGATCCCTGAGCTCAGCCTGAGTAACCCCTGAGCCCTGTCCAGCCCCTCTGGCCCCAGCTCAAGCTCCCACTTCCCATCGGGCTCGAGGTCCACTTTCCTGTGCTCGAGGACAGGCCTGGAGGTGGAGGCTGGTTCCCAGGAGAGCCGGAGTGCCCGCGCCAGCCCAGTGGGGGTGAGGAGGAAGCGGGAGCGTGTTCGAGACGCTCCCAGCCAGTCGTCTCCCAGGCGCCCGCACTAGCCCTCATTCTCGCTCCCTCTCAGGTGTACTCCTTGGACTCGGCCGACTCGTTCCAAAGCTTCTACAGTCCCCACAAGGCCCAGATGAAGAGCCCCATCCTGGAGCGCCTGGCGGAGCAGATTGCCACCCTGTGTGCCACGCTGAAGGAGTACCCGCCGTGCGGTATCGGGGTGAGCGAGGCTGCGTCGCCCTGACCCGGGTCTCGGGTTTCCCAGTTGTCTAAGGGGGCCAAGATCCGGGTGTCTCTTGCGGGCACTCTTCCCCAGGTTCCTGTTACTGTCCGGAGTTTCACAGTGAGTATGGCCGCATCCGCCCAGAGGCTGTGCCGTCCACCTGGCTCTGGGTGCAGGAGCCGGGGCCTGCCGTCACTTCGGCCCAGGTCTCCTGGAGTTTGTACGCCACCCAGTGGCTCTGCAGAGACCCCTCGGGGCTCACCTGCTGTGAGTGGGGCACACGCAGCACTGCCCAGGGGAGCCCAGATGGGGGCCAGTAGCGAGGCACACCCCAGGCATGCGCTCTCAAGCTTTGCCCACCCCTTGGGCACATCCGACGCTCTGCCCAAGGGGAGTGCAGTTCAGGACCGGAGCATCTGAGCAGGGAGAGATGCTGGCAGCCAAGGCGAGAACCCAGAAGGCCGGGAGCGGAAGGAAGGCTGGTCTCCAGTGGGCGGTGCCGGTGGTGGGGCGCTTGGGGAGCATTTGTGGGCCGGTGGTCACTGTAGCACTGAGAAAGCCTCCAGCACCGAGCATGCAGCAGGGCACGGGGCAGTGAAGCCACCTGTGGGACCAGCCAGTCTAAGTCACATCCGTCGGGCTCAGGGGCTGTCTCTAAAAGCTTTGGGGCGGAGAGATAGCCCAGCGGGTAGGGCGTGTGCCTTGCACCGGCACGCCATGCCGGCCCGGGTTCGATCTCCGGCATCCCATATGGTCCCCGAGCACCACCAGGAGTAATTCCTGAGTGCAGAGCCAGGAGAAATCCCTGAGCATTGCCAGATGTGACCCAAAAAGCAAAATAATAATAATAATAATGAATAAAAAAAATAAATAAAAGCTTTTTGGGGGACTCAGATGTGGACGTGTAGTGGACGGTGTGAGCAGGAGCCAGGCAAGGCAAGCTGGAGAGGGGCTGGGCCCCTAAGAGAGGGCCTGTGGACACCACAAGGGCACTAACCCTTCTGACCACCGCCGAAAGTGGGCGTGACTCCTTCTGTGTGGGTGTGGTCCTCGTGTGGGTGTGGCTCCCTCAGGTAGACTGTCCTAGTGTGGGCATGGCGCTCCAGGTGGGCCGAAGGCTGTACGTGCCATCCATCAGCAGGCGCCCAGGAGGCTGTCAGGTCGGCCATCTGGACCCTACCTTGCAGGAATGGCCCTCTCCTCAAAATTGGGCCCCAGGAGCCCCAGTGGGGGAGTTGGGTCGCGGCCAGCCAGCTAGCGGGCAGGGTGTGTGCAGGCCACAGTGTGCCGATGTCTCGCCTGCAGAGAGAAGCTCCTGTTTGCGTTTAGGTTGTCATAGAAAGAGGAACAACTAGGGGGCCGCAGAGAGGTGTTACTGGCCAACCCAGGGTTCAATCCCGCATCACCAGGGCTCACTTCTGAGCATGGAACCACGAGAAAGCCCGGGAGCTGCTCACGGCCCAGGAGTGGGCTGGGGTTGGCCTGTGACTGGGTGGTGGCGGCATTTCTGCCCGTGTGCCGCGCAGGGTGCAGGTGGAGCCTCGCCTCCGCGCCTCACTCGGTGCACCCCAGTTCACCCCATTCCTCCTCTGTCAGGGAGTACAAGGACAACGCTCTGCTGGCACAGCTGATCCAGGACAAGCTGGACGCCTACAAAGCCGGATGACCCCACCATGGGTGAGGTGAGTGCGCCAGGCCACGCGGCAGCCCCGGGCCCCACTCTGGAGCTCACAGTGAGAGCTGCCGTGTTTTATGGGGCCTCGAGGGCACACTCAGCGGTGGCCCCTCCTCCAGTTTCCTGGGACTGTCCCATGCCACGCCGAGGGGCCAGTGTCCTGGGACCTGCCACATCAAAAGCAGGTTGGTGCTGGGACACCTCTCGGCAGGGACTCAGCGAGGTCCCTGTGTGGTACAACCTGCACCTGGGTTGAGTCTGGACTGCAGCCCTCTGTGTAGTTCTGCGGCCACCAGGGCTGGATCCAGAGCTGCCTTCACAGCCTGGTCCTTTCTAACTGAATCACCAGGAGCCCTTCGTCAGGTGCCCTGGACGGCGAGGGGGACCCTGAGGCGGGCCTGCTTGTAGCCAGACCTAGGCGGTGCTCTGCTATAAACTCACTCCGGCTGGGGTGGTATGACACAGGATTATGTGAGAAATGCAGGAGGTTCTGTCTGGAGGCCAGCTATTGCTTTGTTGTGTGTGTGTGAGCTGGTGTGTTTTCCCTGACCTGGCCATGGCGATGTGCCGGAGGCACAAAGCACTTGCCTTCATGAGAAGAGAGGCCGGGAGCTGGGGACGCTGGGCAGTGCACGTGGGTCCCCCAAACCACACCCCTTGTGGGTGGGGAGAGGGCACGGGGCACCTGACGGCATATGCCAGCCTCCACGCTCTTTCCGGGGTTCTTGCCCAAGCTGCCGGTGCCGCTTCAGTAGGCTTGGCCTTGATGCCACTTCCGGCGGCCCCAGTTCTGAGGGCACCCGTAGGAGCTGACATCAGAGGTGCCGGAGGCTTGCAGGAACCCACCTCCCTGTGCTGTCTGCCCCCCACAGGGCCGGGCAAAGCGGCTCCCAGCTCCTGATTCTGGACCGCGGCTTCGACCCCCAGCTCCCGGTCCTTCACGAACTGACCTTCCAGGCCATGAGCTCGACCTGCTGCCCATTGAAAGCGATGTCTACAAGTAGGGACCCGCCCCACCCGAGGACACTTCTGGAAAAAGGGCCTCAGGGTGCAGACTCGTTAACAAGCTCTTCTCTGAGCCTTCCTGAGATCCACCAGGCCCGCTGGGGAGCAGAAGTGTGGTTGGCCACAGGGCACTGTGTGAACTCAGGGGTCGCTGTCACTGGGCCCTCCAGGATGTTGTCATGCTGTGGCTGTTGTGAAGTGCAGGCCTTCAGCTCAGAGAGCCGGTCCCTCCCTCACACATGACATGGATGCGTGTGTGTGTGCGTGAGGCTGACACATCAGGGATGCGTGTGTGTGTGTGTGTGTGTGTGGAGTCTGACACATCAGGGATGAGTGTGTGTGTGTGTGTGTGAGTCTGACACATCAGGGGATGCGTGTGTGTGCGTGAGTCTGACACATCAGGGATGCGTGTGTGTGTGCTTGCGAGTCTGACACATCAGGGATGCGTGTGTGCGTGAGTCTGACACATCAGGGATGCGTGTGTGCGTGAGTCTGACACATCAGGGATGCTTGTGTGTGCGTGAGTCTGACACATCAGGGATGCGTGTGTGCGTGAGTCTGACACATCAGGGATGCGTGTGTGCGTGAGGCTGACACATCAGGGATGCGTGTGTGTGCGCGAGTCTGACACATCAGGGATGCGTGTGTGCGGGAGTCTGACACATCAGGGATGCGTGTGTGTGCGTGAGTGACACATCAGGGCTCACGGCAGGCACGTTTCTCCCCGAGCTCCGCCATCTACACCGCACACAGTGGTGGCAGCAGCCCTCAGAAGCTCAGGTTCAATCCGGGCTTTCCTTTCTGTGGGAGAAATCGTGTTTCCGTGTGTCGCGAACACTGATGGCGAAGGTCACGGGTTTTACAGCGGGCATGGTTTGGGGCGGAGCCATAGTTCGGCAGGTAGGGAGTTTACCTTACACACTGCGACCCAAGTTTGATCCACAGTACCCTCCCTATGTGGTCCCCTGAAGCCCCAGGAGTGATTCCTGAGTGCAGAGCCAGAAGTAAGCCGAGTGCCGCAGGATGTGGCCCCAGAACAAAAAGCAAACAAAAATTTTAATTAAAACAAAAGCAGGGGCCGGGCGATAGTCCAGCCGGGGGGGGGCGTTTGCCTTGCACACAGCCGACTCGGCATCCCACATGTCTGCCGAGCACCGCCAGGAGTAATTCCCTGAGTGCAGAGCCAGGAATAACCCCTGAGCATTGCTGGGTGTGACCCAAAAAAAAAGAGAGGGGGAGAAAAAGCAGGGCCTAGAGCAGTAGTACGGCGGGTGGGAGTTTGCCTCACCATTGGCCCAGGCTTGATCCCACTACCCTGTATGGTCCCCCGAGTCCACCGGAGTGACCCCTGAGCACTGCAGGTGTGGCCCACAGATCCAGAGCACATAAATAAAAGCGGACGTGGGCGTCTCCTGCCCCTTGGTCCTGTCCATCTGGCTTTCCCACATGTGCCATAGCAGGAGCTGCTGGCGCCTGTGAGGGCCGGCCACTCCCTTCCCTCACTAGGGCCAGCGGAGTCTCCCAGACGGACCCACCATTAACCTGGTTTCACCTCAGTCCCACTTGAAAGCTGAAGCACAGACCTGGGGAGCCCGTGGTCCACCCACCGCCTTCTGGGGTGGGGC
>JAJIBD010027699.1:0-35523 GCA_021461705.1 Cryptotis parvus | reverse complement strand
AGTTGGGGATTCACAGAGTTGTCATCAAACTCTCCACTGATCACAGTCCTCTCCAAACTTGACTCGATCCAGTTCCTTCCACTGGTGGCTCAATGGAGTTGGTGGTGAAATGTTGCAGGACTCCTTTAAGGGCATTTGGCTCAAAACATTAGCACACTAAAGGGCCTAGGTGAGGTGCAGGGAGGGATTATCTAAGGACATTTAACACTCCCTGCTTTCCATAACAATGGGAGGAAGGCCTGAGTTGCATGGGTATAAACTAGCCGGTTTTCACTCTCCCGCGCTTCTTTGGGGGGCTGTTGCTGTGTGGGGTGCCCTGCTTGGAAGTGTTCTTCTCCTTTCCCAAAGCCTTTGCACGTGGTGGTCGCCATCTTGGCCTACACGTGGCTGGGGTTCTAGCCTGGAATCCTAAGCATCGGGTTTTTCCTTTTGCTGATTTGTATGCCTGAACCTGTGATAAGTAAAGTCTTTTAAAATCGCATCGGATTCTGAGTGTTCATCCATTCCTCGCCGGCTCGGAGGTAGAAGGGAACTCGCTTCCCGGCACTGTCGGGGACCCCGGCGGAGCGCCCCGACATTTGGCGTCCCTGGTGTAGGCACCACGAACATCGTCTGGTCTAATTATCATCGGACAGAGATCATCTGCCTCCGAACCGTGAGTAAAATGATGGATATCTCATGGTATAGATACATTGTATCTTTTATTGGCTCAGAACCATACATAGCCCAGTCTATAAAGTTCCTTTCTGAGAACTACTCTATCTTTTCACAAATCATCTGGGTCCTTGCGATTTTTAAACTGTACCTTTGCGTAAGGACAATGTTTAATAGAGAGAGGGAAGAAAGTAATAAATTGAATGCAATCTTAAGGGACGAGATTTACTCAGCGATTGAAGAAATAAGTGAGGATCATAAAGCTACAGGTAGACTGGTCTTAAAGCTTGAGGACAGAATTATTAAACAGAGTTTAAAATTTGAAAAGAAATTAGAAGAACAGGAAAGTAAAATTATTAACCAGATTTTAAAATTTGAGGAAAAATTAGAAGAACAGGATTTAAAATTCAAGGAAAAATTAGAAGAACAGGATTTAAAATTCAAAGAAAAATTAGAAGAACAGGAAAGTAAAATTATTAACCAGATTTTAAAATTTGAGGAAAAATTAGAAGAACAGGATTTAAAATTCAAGGAAAAATTAGAAGAACAGGATTTAAAATTCAAAGAAAAATTAGAAGAACAGGAAAGTAAAATTATTAAACAGGATTTAAAATTTGAAGTAAAGTTTGAAGAGCAGAAGAAGGATATCGATAAAATCAGCATTATCTTAGAGGAAGAAATTGACAGACAGAGAGATAGAATAGATGGACAGAAAGAGGAGGTTTGGAAGTTACACATAAGATTGAAAGAACAAAAGGAAGAAACATATAGGAAACTTGAAAACTTAAACCAAGAAATGGATGTGTTACGCAGGGAGATTTCTGATTTCATAACTTATCAATCAGGACCTAGCGCATACCCAATACTGAGGCGTGAACCAACTAAAAAGCCGTTCACAAACACGCCCCAAAACTGTAGACTTGAAAAAGGTGTATACATTCCCAGCAAAAAAATCTAAAAAGAATTCTAATGTGGCTGATAACCCAGAGGGAGGCAAATTCCCAAGCTGAAAATCTCTCCAGAGTTAATACCCTCAATGGGGTAGATGTTCCTCTGCCAGATACTACAAGCTCTGATGAGGAAGAAGGGGAGAAACAGATTAGCTCGAGTCAAAGAGCAAAGCCCAGCAATCTTTCTCATGACCAATCTAAAGATAAAGTAAAACCGATTCATGAAGACTTAAAAATTGAGGCAATAACCCCGTTTAGGAAGGCTTGCGACAGGTTTGGAATATCAAGTCCTTATACTTTAAAATATTTAGCTGATTGGAGCGAAAGTAGTCAGTGGGTATTGGGAGACTTTGAAACGGTAGCCGATACTTGTCTAAACAAATCACAGTACATGCAATGGCATATGTGGTATGCAGATGGGGTTAACCAGAATATTGACACTTTAAGAGAAAAGGAATCAGGCCATACTATAACTTTTGCCATGCTAAAAGGTGAAGGTGAATGGAAAAAATAAAGCAAAACAAGCGACATTACCTGAACCTATTTTAAAATTCGTTCGGGAGACAGCATTAAAGGCGTGGGAAAGAGTAGGTTCCGACCCAGAATTTCTAGGTAGCTATACAAAAATTTACCAGGGTCGTGATGAACCATACTTTGATTTTGTTGGGAGATTATGTGAAACAATCCAAAGACAGGTTCAAGACCCAACCACTCAAGAAATCCTAAAACGAAACTTAGCATATGGAGAATGCTAATCAAAAATGTCGAGCATTACTATATGGTATTAGGGAAAAGGATGACCTCATGGGGTATCTAAAGGCCTGTAGAAATGTCGGTTTAACCTCCCATAAAACACAGGATGATATAGAGGCTTATCCCATACAGCAGGAGGATCAGGAGAGGGATGAAATGTCAGACAGCTCTAGGGGGGAGAAACAAGTCAGACAGCTCTAGGGGGAGAAACAATAAACTTCAAAGGATAAACAATAATCGGAGAAACTATTCTAATAATCGCAGCTCCACCCCTCGAAGGGCCCCACCTGGACCATGCCCAAGGTGCAGAAAAGGAAAACATTGGGCCAGAGACTGTCGGTCTTGGAGGCGAAGTCAGCCTCAGGCTTCATCTGGACAGATAACCTGCTTTAGCTGCGGAAAGAAGGGACACACCCGTAGAGATTGCCCATCTCCTAAAACTATCAATACAGGGCAACATTCTAATAATCCCTTTATAGGAAATGTTACATGGACCCCTCCCAGGTTCCACAAGCTCCGCAGGCTCAAATAACATCTATGCCTCCCCCTAATGCGGGAAACTGGGTGGGGGCCAGCCCCAGGCCCAGCTGAATCCAGGGCACTCTCCTTCATTCCACCTGCCCAGTATCCTCCGAATCAGAATCCACAGAATTACAGTCAATAAATGCTCTCTGGCCTACCCCATCAGGCAGTGACAGTCTCGACATTCTCTGCCCTAAGACTGTCACAATATACCCAAGTCAAGACCCCTACATGCTAAAAACAGGGATAAAAGGACCTGCTCCCCAGGTAGTATGGGTTTAATTCAGGGGAGCGATTGGCTGAAATTTAAGGGAATTATGGTGCATTTCGGACTTCTGGATCCTAAATCTCATGGAGAGATAATACTGTCAATATCTGTGCCAACTAAATGGACTTTTAAAAAAGGGGAACCACTTGCTAAACTATTATTATTTTTTGAGGATCCGTGTAGTCAGTCCGAACACCCTACAGCTGGTGGCTTAAACAGTACCAACCATTCTGCCAACTTCATTGTTGGTTATGCAGCCACACAGAACCAAGCCCACCAGCCACCTGCTAACTATCTAGTTGGGTACACTGCCAGAATTTCTCAGGCCAAGCGGCCGGTTATACCCATCGAAATTTACAAAAGGAAATTCAAAGGCATGTTGGATACAGGGGCAGACATATCCATAATCTCCACCAAGTATTGGCCCTCTAACTGGGCCCTAAAGAAAGTGTCCCATAGCCTGAGCGGGGTAGGCAATATCTCCTCCTCTCTTCTCCGACAGAGTGCCAGGTGGCTGCCGTGTATTGGCCCTGAAGGGAATGTAGCCATGGTCCAGCCTTATATAGCCCCTATGCCTTTAACTTTATGGGGTCGAGACATGCTGGAGCAGTGGGGGGGGCAGTAATCCACATACCTCGTCCAATTCCCCGTCGAGCACCAATTCCAGCTCTCCATAATAAGCCTAACACCGGGAGTAACCCTTTTTAATTGGGGCCGCTGTGGTTAAGCGCCCACTACCTATCCGTATTCAGTGGAAGTCTGACAAACCTATATGGACACCACAGTGGCCCCTCAATACCAAAAAGTTAGAGGCGCTAACAAATCTAGTGGAAGAACAGCTGAAATTAGGACATATTGAGGAAACGTTTTCAGAATGGAATTCTCCTGTTTTTGTAATACAGAAAAAATCAGGCAAATGGCGTTTGCTGATTGACTTAAGGAATGTAAATTCTACTATGGTCCCCATGGGAGCCCTACAACCTGGGCTCCCTCTCCAGCAGCTATTCCTAAGGATTGGCCGCTAATTATCATAGATTTAAAAGACTGCTTTTACAGCATACCTATCCACCCAGATGATCGGAAAAGGTTTGCATTTTCAGTCCCTTCCATTAATCATAAAGGTCCTTTACGTAGGTTTCAGTGGACAGTATTGCCCCAAGGAATGACTAATTCACCTACGATGTGTCAACACTTTGTTGATGAGGTTTTTGCGACCCATTCGTGCTAAATTTCCTGGTGCATACATCATCCACTACATGGATGATATCCTGCTAGCTTGTGATAATTCCAGAGATCTCCAGAATTTATATAATGATGTAATGACAGTTTTACCAGAGGCTGGCTTACAAGTAGCTCCGAGAAAATCCAGATGCAGCCTCCATATGAATATTTGGGCTATGCTCTTGACCGCACTACAGTACGTCCTCAAAAGATCTCCATTAGTCAGAAAAGGCTCAAAACCTTGAATGATTTTCAAAAACTGCTGGGGGATATCAACTGGGTGCGCCCCTCCCTTGGTATTCCTAACTGTGAGCTCAGTAACCTGTTCCACACCCTTGAAGGTGATCCTGCTTTAAATAGCCCAAGGCAGCTAACTCCTAAAGCTCAGAAGGAATTAGATTTTTTTCATGAATCGGCTTCAAAAATCTTACCTCTCCAGATTTAATCCCGGAGAAAAGGTATGGTTCTTGGTCTTCAACACTCCCGAGTCTCCAACTGCTGCTATAGCCCAATTATCTGGACCGTTAGAATGGGTTTACTTACATAACAAGCAGAATCGTACTGCTACACCTTACCTTGAGATGATAGCTAACCTTATAATTAAGGGAAGATCAAGAACCCAAGTATTACTTGGACATGATCCCCATGTAATTGTACTACCTGACCCTAAAAAAAGAAATTGAAGCTGTTTTACCACTCAGTGAAATCCTTCAGAGAGCTTTAGCAGATTTTTCAGGAGAAATATCTTATCATTACCCAGCTGGAAAAACCTGGGAATTTCTGAAAAGGACACCTTTTATAATTTCCACCATTGTCCGCTCCTCTCCCATTCCTGATGCTCCAGTGTATTATATTGATGGCTCCTCATCAGGAAGGGGTGGAATTACAGGTCCTTCGTTGACCACTACTGTGCATACAAATTATAAATCTGCCCAACAAGTGGAACTCGCCACCCTGATACATTTACTATCCCATGTATCTGGCCCATGTAATGTGGTGAGTGATTCTGCATATGTAGTTGGTTTATTTCCTGGAATTGTCACTGCTTCTTTAAATGCCCATAATCCTATAATTCAGGAGCTGCTCCATAAACTACAAGATCTCCTCCGAAATAGAACATTCCCTATATACATCTCCCACATCCGTTCTCACAGCCGACTCCCCGGGCCAATGGTTCGAGGAAACGAAGCAGCAGATCTCTTGGCAGCACCAGTATTTAAATCAGCTGAGGAAGAGCACCAGACTCTACATACAAATGCCCGCCGCCTTCATGTACACCATGGCATCCCATGGAGACAAGCTAGACAAATTGTCCGCAACTGTCCTGTCTGTGCTCCTTTACATTGTACATCTCATGTAGCAGGAGCAAATCCTCGAGGTTTACAGACAAACCAATTGTGGCAGATGGATATAACTCATACTAACTTATTTCCCAACAAACCTTTCCCTTCATGTGGTCATCGATACATATTCCCGGTTCATATGGGCTGTTCCTATGACGTCTGAAAGAGCTAAATCTGTTTGTTCATTTTTACTCCAGTGCTTCTCCGTCATGGGTATTCCCCCATACCATAAAAACGGATAATGGTCCTGCTTACACCAGCAAAACCTTCAAATCCTTTTTTGCGAGGAATGGCAGATCAAACATATTACAGGAATTCCATATAATCCACAAGGACAAGGAATAGTTGAACGTGCCCACAGAACACTTAAAACTCAGCTATTAAAGCAACGAAAAACAAGCATGCCTCCAATGGATTCTTTTATCTTTAACATTATTCACCTTAAACTTCTTAAATATACCTCAAGGAGATCCCTATACCGCGGCTGAACGTCACTTTCAAGAAGATATGCAAACTCAAAAAACAGTCAATTCACCTATCTGGGTGAAAATTGATGATAAATGGATTGCAGGTCACCTCCTCATTCGGGAAGAGGCTATGCTTTCATTTCTACAGACGATAACCCTGCCAAGAAACTCTGGGTCCCTCTGCGACTTGTTAAGACTAGAATTCTCCAAGAATCAGAAAACAACTAATTCTTTCAATATAAAGTCTTAAATTTTAAATTGCAAGTTGCTGTTTAAACTTCCTGGATTGGTTCCTTTTTAATAATGATCTTGTTTTGCAGTCTGTGATCATGGTTCATGTCTAATATCTTGCCTTACAGCCTAAATATTTTCTTTCTTACAAAAAAAAAAAAGGGAAGAAAAAATGGGTGGACTCTGATCACAGTGCTCATTACAAAAATGTTTGCTAAATCAATAAAAAATTGTTTTTCTAATGATTCTGTTCACAGGATGAGATATTCGAATCCAGTAAACCTGCGCTACAGTGCTCAATACTCCGAGACTCCTAAAACAGTGCTCGCTAAAAATTTAATAATTTGCAAAACTAATTTTTCCCAATGCTCTATTCACAGGAAAAGACACTTTCTCACCATCATTTGCCGGCTTTATATTTATGAAGCGCTTGACTCGTTACCATTTATCACCCTAAATGGGTCACATATACAGCTGTAAGATATTGATCGATCAAATGTATGTGTGCGTGTGTGTGCATGTGGTGGCCACCATTATGTTTGTGATTAATGTTGTGTCTATGTTATGTCTCAACTACTACCTTCTCAATTTCTGACCACTACAAACCTCTATTCATCAACTCCACTGCTGATCCACTAGATTTATCAATTTTAAAATCATCAATTCTCATACTTATTTCCCTGCTCCACCCATGTTGGAGCTTCTTTATATTCTTCTCTCCATCCCAAACTTGGATCCCTACAAGGCCTTAAAATCCCTACTTGTGATTAACCTCGAAAAGTGTTTTTGTCTCGCCTAAGCTACAGGTACAGTTACCGGTGCCAATGTTCCCTTGCTGAAGAAGCCCTGCAAGACGCCCACACCGATGTTCCAGACACCTGCTCCAGCGCTCAAGACTCCTGTTCCAGAGTTCAAGATATCACACCGATGTTCCGGACACCTGTTCCAGCACTCAAGACTCCTGTTCCAGAGTTCAAGATATCACACCGATGTTCCGGACATCTGTTCCAGCACTCAAGACTCCTGTTCCAGAATTCGAGATACTTGTTCCAGTGTTCCTGAGACCCAATCCAGTGTTCCTGACAATTCAACGAGTTCCTGATCGCTGCTCTCCAAAGACTCATACTCATATGATCACCGCTATTGCTGTTCCAGAAGTAGCCCCACAGACTTTGTTCCAGACACCCGACTTTACATAAAATATAGCAAATTGACTCTCACAAATTATGGACAGTGCAAACTATAGTCCGTTATAATCAGACAGCTAAAAACACTTTATCTTGAACTTTGCTTTGGGTCCAAAAAACAAGTTAGGATCCTAAAGTAACATGTATTATCATTTTGTAATTCGAATTGTTTTTTCTTATCTTAATTTTCTGTACATTACTAAATATTTCTTACCTTTTCAATTTTTATTAGTAAACTAATCAGGGGAGTTGTTGCAGGACTCCTTTAAGGGCATTTGGCTCAAAACATTAGCATACTAAAGGGCCTAGGTGAGGTGCAGGGAGGGATTATCTAAGGACATTTAACACTCCCTGCTTTCCATAACAATGGGAGGAAGGCCTGAGTTGCATGGGTATAAACTAGCCGGTTTTCACTCTCCCGCGCTTCTTTGGGGGCTGTTGCTGGTGAGCGGTTGCCCTGCTTGGAAGTGTTCTTCTCCTTTCCCAAAGCCTTTGCACGTGGTGGTCGCCATCTTGGCCTACACGTGGCTGGGGTTCTAGCCTGGAATCCTAAGCATCGGGTTTTTCCTTTTGCTGATTTGTATGCCTGAACCTGTGATAAGTAAAGTCTTTTAAAATCGCATCGGATTCCTGAGTGTTCATCCATTCCTCGCCGGCTTCGGAGGTAGAAGGGAACTCGCTTCCCGGCACTGTCGGGGACCCGGCGGAGCGCCCGACAGTGAGATTCTGTTTCTCCTGGGGTGTTTACCTCAGGACCTCAGATTGTCTTGGGCTGGTATCCCACTCAATCTCTTGTCATAGGGATCTTGATGGGGGTACAAATGGCTAGCTTCAACAAAGGGAGAAAGAGTAGGGAAAAGGAGAGAAAGGAGGTTAGAAAGTGAAAGTGAGTAAGCAAGAGAAAATATGGAAGAGAAAGGGAGAGGGAAAGGGAAGTTATAATCGTTGTAACTAATCTCAGAAATGACATCCTGTTTCTCCTGCTGATTTCTATTTGCAAGTACTAATTCCAGTCTGTACTTGAGAGGATTGATCGCACAGGCCTCAGGCAGCGGCAGATCAAGATGTGCAAGGCTGTCAGAAGACTTTCTCCCATGCTCAGTGATATTGGGTTTGGGGAGATTTTTTCTGAGCAGCTGATGAGGAGTAGAAGGTGAGCGCCCCCATGGAGAAAGTCTGGCTTCTTCTCCTCTTGACAGTTTTATGTTTTTTTTTTTTTTTGATGCATTTCTTGTTAGTGTAATTGTTTCCTGTAATTTTTTTTCAAACTGAAGCAAGAAAGTAAACTAATATTTCTGAGGAAATTTAATTTATAATATAGGTCTTCTAGTATCTTAAAGCATGTAGGGATACTATATAATTTATCTATTAATGCTTTGAGACAGACATAGGGCAGAGCTGCTACTGGCTCTCACTGTGCCCAGACACTCATGAGGCGCCCGTGAGGGATGGTAGGTTCTAGCCCTGGCCCGCCACCCCAGCAGAGCCTCACAACAAGCCAGACGAGACCCCCCACTCCATGAGGACCTCCATTTTCCACATCCGGACTTTCCCCTTGTCAGAATTCCACCCAGCAGACCAGCCTATCACAGCCCGGCTCATCCAGATCCACCCTGCTGCAGTCTTTTTTAATCCGGCCCAGGTATGCTGATCCAGAGACAGACATGGGGCAGAGCTGCTACTGGCTCTCACTGTGCCCAGATGCTATTGAGGTGCCCGGGAGGGATGGCAGATTCTAGCCCTGGCCCGCCACCCCAGCAGAGCCTCACAACAAGCCAGACGACCCCCCCCACTCCATGAGGACCTCCATTTACTACATCCGGACTTCCCCCTGCGTCAGAACTCCACCCAGCAGACTAGCCTATCACAGCCTGGCTTGCATGGCTGCTTGCGGCCGCTTGGTTCATCAATAAATGCTGGATTTTGAGATGACTACAAGAGTATGCTACCCGCATGGCAGAGCCTGGCAAGCTACCCATGTCGTATTTGATATGCCAGATACCAGTAGCAATTATAGACCTCATTCCCATGACCTGATGGAATGGTTTGAGGCTCTTTATGTTCCTGGAGCAAGCAGGTGCCCTTGGGCTCTACTTGCATGAGACAGGTCATATGGAGATGTTACTGGTGCCCGGTCGAGCAAATCAATGATGAATGGGAAGACAGTGATACAGTGATTAATGCTTTATCTGGTGAAGCAACAATCTCCAGTCCCATTGTTCAATGAGAAACTGAGGCTCAGAGGTGAAACATCTTGCTTGAGGCCCATTGTTCACTTCAGAACAGGCCGAGCTAGGAGTCTGACTTGGGCCTGTTTTTCTAAGAACATGCATTCATGCCCTCACCTCTTCACAGCAGAAGATCTGCTCTCAGGAAGCTCTGTCCTAATCAGCAGCTGATCAAAGCCTCCTACCAGATCTTAGGAATATTCTGAGTCCCAAATGAGAAACTTCAAACTTCTCTGTGATTCCGAAACAATAAGTTGGATTTTTTGTTTTGCTTCAAGTAGGGCTGAAGCTATGAACAAATAGAAAATGAAGAAGCAAGTGATTTGCCAGAAAATGAAGAAGCAAGTGATTTGTCCCATGGCAGTGTCAATGGCAGTATGAGTGGAACCACAAGGAGCTTTGGAGTCGTGCCCCCTAAGTTATCAGCTGTGCTCTATGCGTCTTCTCACCAGTATAGGTAGAGGCAAGCTGCCAAGCTCTCTGATCCTCATTTCTTAATTGTTGAATGGAATTATTATGAAGATGAAATGGTCCAAATGTATGTAAGATGCAAAGCTAAGCACTAGAATGCCCTGGATACACAATATATTTCTCTCTCCTAGTGTTTCAATGATCTCTCTTTGTGAATGTGTGTGAGTGTGTGTGTGTGCGTGTGTGTGTGTGTGTGTGCGAATTTCTTCTGGGGAACACCACTCTCCTATGCTTGTGGCTGTCAGTGCCCATGAGAATTAATCCAAGGAGCATATCAAGACCCACATTGTGGATATAGCATATGCAGAGCAGAATGTCACATAAATTGTCACCCAGGACCTTTCCTCCACACATTTCTTCAGGAAACTCAGAAGACAAGCAGCCATCTGTGGCCTTGGCTCTGTTGTTTCCTCTTCCCACCCTTTGTCTCCTGACATGACTTTAGCACCATTCATGGGAATATTAATCACAGCTCTGGGAGAAAGCGTGTCAGGAAGCCAGAATCCAATTTCCAGTTACAAATGTCTTCCCTGTCATTCTAGGGTGGAAACAAGCCTCTTGCCTCCTGTTCCCTGCTCTGCCTATGTTATCCTGCCCAAGCCCACCACAGGATTATAGTGTGGGACTCTTTGTCTTGGATTGTCCCTATTTGACCCTAGCTCAGAGTGACACAATGGATTGCTGCAATTTTGGCCCCCTCTTTTCTTTTGGTGTCACACAGAGAGAAGGTGCTCACAGTTGAGAGACCCAGCATGTGATATGCTTGCTGAAACAGTGAGAAGGCAGACATGGTCAAGGTGAGGCCAAGGTTACAGGCTGACAGAGCTGTATCTGTCAGATACAGCTCAGAACATGGGTAGATACTTGTTGGGAAGGAGCTGGGCATGAGAATGGATCACAGCGTGTTGTGGTGGAAGAGTTTTCCTTTTTCTTATTAACACTTTTTGGGGATTGTTTCACTCATATATGGAATGTGAGTTGCTAAAAGCCAACACTCAGGCAAGAAACAAGATGGCGATGTCTAGACCTGGTACTGACAATGGTGGTTGCAAGAGGGGAAGAGGAGGAGTGGAAGGACTGGCAGAGGAGAGGATCTTGGAGATGGCAGTAGTGAAAATCATACACATACAGAGGTATGAAACTAACCATCACCTTCCCCCAATCTGTAGCATTACAAAATAATGAAAATACAAATTAAGAGAAAAAAATTAAGCAGTAGAAAGAAATTCTTTTGAAGCCTTGCTTGAATAAACGGAACTTTGGGCTTTGTGCACTTTGCCTCAGCTCTCCTGGGAGCTAGTCAAAAATCAGGCATCAAGAGAATTGCGTGTCATCCGGTCCATTTCCTATGACATTTGTTTTGGTCTTATTTCAAGTTACTAAAAAAATCCTTATAGATTACTCTGCTCAGTAGTTTGAGTATCACTTCACTCCCAGTTCCCACTGGCTTTCCCTGCATGTACCTGCTGCCTTTCAACACCTGCTGCCTTCTCCATATTCCCTGCCAAGGGCATACAGGACCCTGCCCTGCTAGAAAGGCCCAATCACAAGCATTGCTCCATAAACTGTTCCCTGTGTCTTTGATATGGTCCCTAACTCTGACAGTGTTTCTACCTCCCTCACTTTCATTACTTCATCTTGTCTTGCCTAGGCCTTAGTGTTTTTGTTCCTTTGTATCGTATGTCAACTACCTTCTCCTTTCATTTACTTTTTCCTAGGCCAAAATGCCCATTCATGCTCATGATTCTGCTAGTGAGCAAACATTACAGAGGTCATCTTGCTCTTGGCTGATTTCTTAGATCTCTCACTCTTCGTTGGTCTTAGCCCCATTGCTCTGTCCTAAGGGATGTTCTCATGCTTCACTTGATCACTTGAATTCCGTTATTCATCGATTTTCTCGAGCGGGTGCCAGTAACATTTCCATTGGACCCACCTATCACGTGCCAATGTAGCCCAATGGCATCTGGTTGATTCAGGAATATGAAGAGCCTCAAACCGTTTCTTCAGGGTCTTGACAAGGAAGTCTGACCATCTTGTAGGTGGGCGGCCACGTGATCTTTTGACATCCCGTGGGATCCAGTCGGTAATGGCTCTAGTCCAGCGGTTGTCTCCAAATCGCATTACATGTCCAGCCCATCTGATTTTCGATGCCTTGGCAAAGGAGACAGCGTCCCTGATTCTGGAATAGCGATGGAGGTCAGAACTCCGGATTCCTTCTCTCACTTGAGTGAGGCGTGATATTCCAAGCATAGCTCTTTCGATGCCCCTCTGGGAGACCAAAATAGCATTCTCATCCTGCTTTCGTAGGGCCCAGGTCTCTGAGGTGTATGTTAATGCAGGGAGAACAGTGGAGTCAAAGAGATGTGCCCGGAGCCAGAGGTTCTTTGTCCTTTTAGCTATTTCTTCGATGCCTTTGAAGGCATTCCATGCCGCTCTCTTCCTCCTGCGCAGCTCAGGTTTTAGGTCGTTCATCATGTTGACTTCTCGACCTAGGTACACATAACTGCTGCATTCAGAGATGTTTGTTCCATTGAGAGTGAATGGGGCCTCAGAAACTAGTTCATTTCTCATGAACATAGTTTTCTTCAGATTCAGCTGTAGACCTATCTTTCCACATTCTCGGTCAAAGTCAGCCAGCATTTGTGCCGCTTGGCTAATGTTTGGTGTTATTAGAACGATGTCATCAGCAGAAGCGGAGGTGGTGTAGTTGCCGACCATCTATCTTCACTCCCATTCCTTCCCATTCTAATTGTCTCATGATGTTCTCGAGGGTGGCGCTCAAGAGTTTTGGTGAAATGGTATCACCCTGTCGAACCCCTCTTTTGACATCAATGATCACTTCTTTGTAGAATGGTGAGATCCTGGTGGTGAATCCGTAATACAGCTCACTAAGGATCTTGATGTATTGGGTTTGAATGCCCTGTTTGGCTAGGGCTTCGATGACTGCTTTCAGTCTCCACAGAATCAAAGGCTTTCTGTAAATCAATGAACGTGAGACAGAGCGGCATCTTGTACTCCCTACAAACCTCAATGAGCTTGGATACTGTGTGGATATGGTCGATTGTGCTGAATCATTTCCGGAAACCTGCTTGCTCGCATGGTTGTCCTTCATCTAGTGTTCTGCTACTTCTGTTCAGGATTACTCGTGTAAACAGCTTGTAGATGATGGACAACAGGCAGATGGGGTGGTAGTTGCCGATGTCGTGAATGTCTCCCTTCTTGAACAGTAGAACTGTCCTGCTGGTTTTCCATTGGGAGGGCACCTTGCATTCGGACAGGTAGCGTGTGAAGAGCCGAGCTAGTGTATTGATGAGTACCGACGGCAGATTCTTCAGGTGTTCGGGTCTGACTTTGTCTGGGCCTGGTGCTGTTCCCTTCTTTACCGACAAGATGGCATGTCGGATTTCAGAAGGGAGAACATTGGGAATGACATATCCATCCTGTGGAATTTGGTATGTGGGCAGGTGGATGTGGCTATCAAAGAGATTTGAGTAGAAGTCCTGGATAATCTTCTCCATTGCCTTTCTGGAAGATGTGATAGATCCATCAGGGCGTCGGAGGGCAGTCATCTTGGTCTTATAGTTGGCGAAGGACAGGCGGGCTGTGTGAATGCTTTTCCCGGCCTCTGCTGCATCTTCCAGTATTTCTGCTCTTCTGTCTTTGAGGTCTTCTTTTATCGCTTCTCTGCACTGTTTAGCAACTTGGACATTAGCATTTGGTCTCCTGAGTCTCGCGCCTTGCCACGTTGGCGAATGAGCTCAAGAGTTTCTGAAGACAAGTGACCTTTTGTGTCTTTTCTCTCTCTCTGCATTCTTCCAACAATCATGGAGGTGCTGAACCAGTAGGCTGTATTCTTCATCGATTTCGTCAATGATGGTATCTTCCCATGTTGCTGCAATGGTGCCAAAGAGTTCCCAGTTGATGGTCATTCTGGGAGTTCTCTTCTTAAACTTTGCAGCCTTTTCTCCCTGTTGTGGGAAGTAGAATTTTGCACGAAGGAGACGGTGGTCCATCCTGTTTGGAATTTGGGGACGACAGTAACATCGGTCAGACAAAACCGTCGATTGAAGATGATGTGGTCAATTTCATTGTGGAACTGTCCGCCAGGAGATTCCCATGTCCAACGTTTCGCTTCAGCCTTCTGAAACTGTGAGTTCCTATGAATAGTCTTGGTGGACATGATGAACTCAGATAGTCTCTCATCCTGTTCGTTCCATTCTAGGCCATGGGTCCCAATGTGGACTTCTTCAGCCCGATCTTCTCGGTACTATCTTGGCATTAAAATCACTGACTATGATCTTGTAGAAGGTGTGATCTTTTTTTATAGAACTTCTCCAATTCCATGTAGAATTTCTCAATTTCATCTTCTTTGTATGTGGATGTTGGTGCATAGACAATGAAGATAGAAATTGCTGGCAGTGGACCACTCCGGCAGAGCCTGGCAAGCTGTCCGATGCGTTTTCGATATGCCAAATCCAGTAACAAAAAATGTTCTCATGCTTATGAATGTTAAATGTTTCCCCAGGTGCAGTTACCAAGGGCAAGAGGTTCTGCAAAGATTCTGGAAGGCTGTTATGGAGCCCTGGAGATGGCTGCTCTTTTGCACAATATTAGCTCCAACTTCTACAGGAAATAGATTACCACCCCCAGCGACTCATTAAACTGCTCATGCAAGCTGGACTATGATGACTCTAGAATCCTCTCCCCACACCACTACTCACTTCCATTTTAATGTACTTTCCCCACCAGTCCTTTTGCCTCAGTCTAGGAGTAAGATTGATTTTGGGGTGGTTGGGGACCAGCTGACCACCTTCTCAGTGCACAGCACTTGATGAAAGCCTGCTTTTTCTCCCACCAATACTCATCACTTGAGTAAATGGAGTTTTAGTGTTAAGCACTGAAAGTTGGATTCTGTGACAGTTGAACTACTCTCAGATGATGAGAATCACAAGTTTGTGTCCTTAGGTATTGAGTGACACACCTTACTGAGCCTTACCTCCAACTACTCTTAGTTTTTGTGAAGAGCTGGTCCCTACCTTTGGGAACCTCCGGGAGCAGACACAATGGGAGTTCGGGCAGAATTGGATTGATTTCATAATTTTATATGGCATAAATATTTTCATCATGAATCTCGCTTGCCCCAGGGGATGGCCGGGCCCCTTACTGGGAGGTCAGCTCCATGGGTTCCTTCCATATGGGGCCGGCAGAGCAGTGCAGCAGTGGGTCTGAAGTGGATTCCGAGTCCAACATTGCTCCAAGGGGTTTGCTCTCATGAGCAGGGGAGAGACCATGCTGGCCAGACTTGGAGTGGAGTTTTTGGGCCCTGCCCTTTCCTCCGCCTCCATGCCAGTTGCCCCGGAAGAGAGAGACCCACCCATGCCTTTATAGGATACTGAACATAAGGTTCTTCCCAATTTCTTTCACATTTATACCATTTATACATAGTAAACAGTTATAGACATGTTTTAACTGATACCAGTAAGCCTGGCAAGAAACCAGAGCAAACCACACATCATGCAGCTAGTCATTTTCAACATCCAGACTCCATAGTTCCTCAGAGCTCCATCCAAGAGAAAACCCGATCTTCACCCTTTAGGTTTCATCAGTAAATGCTCAGGTTTAGAGCCTTCTACTGAGACTATACCACCTACACGGTAAAGCCTGGCAAGCTACTGTGTTTTATTTGCTTTTTATGTCAAAGACTAGTAACTATTATGAACCTCAGTTCCATGACCTGAAGAATGGTTTCAGGCTCCTCCTGTCCCTGTAACAAGTAGATGCCCTTGGGTTGCACTTGCTTGTGACAGGACTAATGGAGATGTTACTAGTGCCCACTCAAGCAAATCGAACAATGGGAAGACAGTGATACAGTGATACAGTGATCTCGCTTGCCCCAGATCAATATTTTGTTCCCCGGTGTCTGCATGGAACATACATGTAGATATTCCAAGAGTACTTGACTGCGTTGGATCAATCATAATATAATCGATTCTCCTAGTTCAGAGATATGCCAGTGTGCCTCCGGGCAAACTAACGTGTCTCTGACTCTAAAGATAATGCCAAAGTAAATTATTCTGATGGATTTTGGACCTTGGTGGCATTCAGAGACTGGGATCTGTTAGCTATATATTCATGATAAAGGTATTAATGACATTTCCTACAAATTACATGCTGAACTGCTTTCTGGTTCAGAGATGCAGCTCCTCCTCACTCTGCTAGGGAGATTTTGCCTCTGGAAATCAGTTCTGGCTTTTGTGAAGATTGAGCCAAAGGCCCACCTAAAGATCTACATTTCAAAAGGGCCATTTACCTGGCTATATCTATAGATAGCCTAACCCAGGATGGGCTGGGCTGAAAGATTTTGGTGGGCTTCTGTCTATAAAAGAAGCTAGGAGAAATAAGAAGGGGCCTTTTTGCCATTTTGGCTTCCCTTGGCATTTGCTTCTCTCCATCCTCTCCGTTCTCTGTTGGGCTTCAACATGTGGTGGCAGCCATCTTGGCCTACACATGGCCAGGGGCCCAACAGGGAACCTAGAGTCAGGGTTTTTCCTGATCTTGGATTGTATATCAGAATCTGTGATAGCAAAGTCTTAAAACTGCGCGGATTCCTGAGTTTTCATCCATACCCCACTGGCCGGAGGTAGAAGGGAACTTACTTCCTGGTGTTGTTGGGGACCCCAGTGGTCCCTGACACTTAGGTTTAACTTTCTGGGGATAGATATGGATATATAAAAACAAACAAACTAACAGACAAACAAACAAACAAACAAACAAATAACAAAACTGACTTTCGCTGAGCTCCAGACTCCACATCCTTCAAAAATTTCCCTGGAGAATGTGCCATGGAGTCGGGCTGGGGGAGGGGAGGGAACCGGGTAGTTGGTGGTGGAAGATGGGCACTGGTGGAGGGATGGGTGCTGGAACACTGTATGACCAAAACCCAGGTAAGAACTTTTTTAATTGTGTATCTTTGTGATTGTATCTCATGGTGGTATAATAAAATACTTAAAAAAGATTTCTGGCCCAAGAGATATCTCCAGTGGATAAGATGCTTGCCTTGCACGTGTTCCACTTGGATTTGATCCCCAAGCATCCCATTTGCTCCCTCCAGTCCCACCAAGTGTGATCCCTAAGCACAGAGCAATGAGTAAACCCTGAGAACCGCTCAGTGTGTTCCAACAATCAAAAGAAAAAAATTAAAAATCACTGGTTAAAATTGGAAGTCAGTAGTCATCTTGTGGAAGAGATGTTATATTTCACCAACAATCAGTCAAGTACACATTGAAACCTATAAGAAGAATAGAGCTGCTGATGTAATGGAGATGGTGGAAATGTCAAGTTGGGAAACAGTTTGGTGTAATCTACTCAAACTGAGGGACGACAGTAACTATGACAGCGGCGACTCTGTACTAACTATACTGCTAGAGAGTAACTGTGATCCAGGAATTCCACTTTAAATCCATAGCCTTAAAAGTGCTCCTGCAAACGTGTCACAGACTTGAACTGGTATGGTGATAGTCTTTTTACTAACAGAACCAAACTAGGAACTAATCTAGTAAATGTTTAAAATTGTGCTAGGTTTCTGTATGGCTGAAACCCAAGTATGAACATCTTTGTAATTGTATATTTCACGGTGGTATAATAAAATATTAAAAAAAAATTCCCTGGAGTGTCCCAATTCACCTGTCTCCTCAAACATTGTCTGTCAAAGTTACACTCATCAACACCCTGCTCCAATCCCTCTCCTGCCTCCTAGGGATCCTTACTGCTTACTGCTCTCTGAGATTCCAAAACCAAATCTCTTCAACTTCATCCTTCATTCTCTCCCATCCCTACAGCCAATGGATCAGTACTTCAATGTCCTCTCATGGGTCTCTCCTCACCTCTCTCTCTCTCTCTCTCTCTCTCTCTGAGTCCTACATATGAATTGGATCCTCATCTCCTCTTATTTGGACCATTGCTGTCATCAGTTTTTTGGTTTTTTCTGCCTCCACTGAAATACCTTCCATTAATGCGCCTTAGCCACAAAATGTTCTCTATGCAATGAAAACCTGACCACAACATTCTTTCCCCCACTCAGCTACCATAGCGTCATCCAATTCCTTATCATAGTCTAGCCCACAGTGCTCCAACCCTGCCTGCCTGGCCCTCCTCACCACTCACATTCATAATTGCCCCTCCCAAACCTCAGGGAGTCTCTGCGCAATGAATAGTCTTTGTCATGTTCCTCGGGCAGAATCATCCTTCACTTTCTCTGAAGGCATTGTTTGGGCCATGCCTGTTCCTTATTAGAAGCTCAGCTTGATTGTCATCCCTGCAGAACCTTCCATGAACTCCCTCACAAAGTCTACCACTGCCTGCTCAGAGCTACAGCAAAGCTTTAATCCAGACACATGGGCACCGTGATGTCCTGTTTGTTTACACATTTCATTCTCCCCCCCAGACTGGGAGAGGGGAAGTACTGAGCAGCCACCTCAGTATCTTATAAGAAGTCTACTCCAATTAAAGGTTATTACAGGGAACAGAAGGTACCTGCCTTACTGTGTTTTCCCTACCAGGACTTTCATATACAAAGTAGTAGAGTCCCAACATGCGATAAGTTAACAAACGGTCTTATTTATAATAGTAACCTTTTAAGTTATATGAAATAAATTTTGAGATCTTTTGAAAGTTGAATTTCCAAGAGAACTCCATAATAGGAAAATATGATAAAATTTGCATCCCGTGTCAGAGGATGTAGAATCTGACTGTCAGTGAAGTTCTGCTTCAGGCTCTTTGGAGCAAATCCTAGAGGGGAAGTCCAGAGCATCAGGACCTCCCTGGGAGGGAAAGGGTGAGGGTGGGAGTTGAATTCTTGGCAAATCCTTGAACATTCCTATCTGAAGGAGCCAATCTCCAGGGCCTGGGCCTTGGCTTCTAGAGTGAAGAGAGGGTGAGAGCAAACTGCAGCCAAACCTCTTTCTGCCTTCACATTTTCAGATTATGATTGAATTAGAGCTACAGCTCTTCAGAAGGCAGGAGACAACTGCTTGTCATCAGAGGAAAGGCTCTCTCCATGAGCAGATGTTCTCTAATGGGGTATTTATCTTGAAATCATGATCATTTTTGCTTACCAAGGTAAATCTTCTCATGAAATATCCCTAGTGGCTTGGCATATGATCCTTCAGACAATATTTCTATGCACATACCTACATCTAATTAATATGCTATTTTCTGTGTATATGCGATGGGGGGGTGTCGGTTAGATTTTTTTTTCCTTGTCATCAACATCATTCAGTGTCGATTTTGTATAGGAAAAAAAGGCAGCAGTATCAGTAGTTGGGGTCAGTGACTCCCATTAAAAGCAGAAATCAAAAAAAAAGAAAAAAAAGAGAAGCAGAAATCCTCCTCTCCTCCCCATCCCCCTCCTTGACAGAGACTCTGCAGACTTTTCCGGAGGCCAACTCTGTCAGTGGGAATTCTGTTTAGAAAAACAGACTTGTGTCTTACATGCCCTGCAATTCCCAGTCATCCCTTGGAAGTTCTGATCACTTTTAGGCCTGGAAAGGTTTTGCTGGGCATCTTTGGACTATAGTGCTGGAAAGGTTTTGCTGGGCATCTTTGGACTATAGTGCTGGAGTAGGAAAGTTGGGCTTTCAGCACTCATGGGGGATGCCAGGACTTGGTCCTTGGAAGGCTGTGTCTGAGACTTACATGTTCCTTCTGTCCGGGAGAAGAAGCGTCTCTGCTCCTGGCTCCTGGCATAGAGACTTCAGCACTCCCAGGAGCTGTTCCACCAAGGAGCCCGAAGGCCCCCTTTCTATCTCCCCCGCCCCAAGTCTCACGTTGGGGCTGCTTGATATGCAGCCAGCAGCCACTCAACATAATGTGCCTGTACCTGCCAATGTGCTTTGAGGGATATTGTTAGCATTAAATTTGCCATTTACATTTTCATGTCTGACATAATTGAGGAATGAATGCTCTTATGAAAATTAAACTTGTGGTTCTCCTGGGCTGCTGTAACCCTGTTAAAATGTAATGTGATTTTTGATGCTTCTTCTTGAGGTTTTTATTAAATAGAATATCAGGATGACTAATTCCCTGGGCCTAAATGCAGGCTGGGAAGCAGCATTATTGATAGGGCCGCGTCCAAATGGCTCTCCGTGCTCAGCCTCTAATGGCCTAATAATGCATTATACTTGAATCAGAAATACTTGGAGTTGTGGTGCTTATCGCCATTATTGAAAACACCTGGATGCTCCATTCATCAAGGTCACATCCAAAGGGGCCCATTTGTTTATTAAGCTGTTCGTGAACATCTTTATTTGCTCTGGGTTCAGCCACATTTGGCCACACCAAAGGGAGCCCAGCTCCAGTCCTGGGATCTCTTGTGGTTTCTCCTGATTAGTTTTCTTGTTAGGAATAGAGCAAGCTCATGAAAAGCTGGGCGTGGCCTTATAAAGGGCATCTTAGTACACACAATCTATAGGCTGGTACAAAGAGCAGGAAAGTGGGACTATGGGGCCTTCTTGCTCGCCCTCCTGATGCTCATCTTCTCCCAACTTGTTCATGCTCCCTGTGGCTTCCTGAGGCCTCTCCTGGACATGTGGCTCTATGTGCCTCTGGCAATGGAAGTGTGGGCCCACAAATCTTCTGTTCTGCCCTTTCCCACAAAGCCTAATCAAATTCTTCTGTCTTCTGGTGACATTTCCCTTGATGGGCATTTCCTGACTCACTGTTTCTGGAAGCCTTACCAGGACAGTTACAGTGTCCTGTACTTCAGACACTGGGTGCTTTTTATACAAAATGGCAAGTTTAAAAACAACCACAGCAACAGTATCACTGTTTGTGCTGTTTAACTCATTATGAATTTTTGTAAAGTGAAAGAAAACCTGTGTGAGTGGGAAAGGATATTCACCCAATACTCATCTGACAAGGGGTTAATATCCAGGATATATCAGGCACTGGTAGTACTTCACAAGAGAAAAAACAGCTAACCCCATCAAAAAGTGGGGAGAAGAAATGAACAGAAGCTTCCAAAAAGAAGAAATTCGAATGGCCAAAAGGCATATGAAAAAGTGTTCTTCATCTTTAATCATCAGGGAGATGCAAATCAAAACAACAATGAGGTACCATCTCACACCCACAGAGACTGGCACACATCCAAAACAGCAAGAACAACCGGTGCTGGCGTGGATGTGGGGAAAAAGGGACTCTGATCCACTGTTGGTGGGAGTGCCGACTGGTCCAGCCCTTTTGGAAAACAATATGGGCATTCCTCCGAAAACTAGATATTGAGCTCCCATTTGATCCAGCAATAGCACTCCTGGGAATATACCCGAGAGACCGAAAAACACATAGCAGAAACACTATCTGTACTTCTTTATTCATCTCTGCGCTATTCACTATAGCTAGAATCTGGAAACAACCTAAATGCCTGAGAACAGAGGACTGGCTAAAGAAACTGTGGTTCATCTACACTATGGAATACTATGCGGCTGTCAGAAAAGACAAAAATTATGAAATTTACCTGCAAATGGATGGACATGGAGACTACCATGCTGAGTGAAATTAGTCAGAAGGAAAAGGACAGATATAGAATGACTGCATTCATTAATACAACATAAATAGATACCACTGTTTTACTAAATGTGGGAAATGGTAATGACAGATTAAAACTCACCATTGAATATACACAAAGAGACTTAAGTGATAAACTCTAAATATCTGCAGGGCTAGCCACAATGTGTAAAATAAGAGGGAGAGAGATGCAGAGACAGAGAGACAGAGAGAGAAAGAGAGGAAACAGGGCTACCTGTTATTGAGGCAGCCTGGGGGGTGGGCGGGGGGGGGTGGGGTACATTGGGGTGGAAATGGGGCACTGGTGGAGGGATGGGTGCTTATTGTATTACCAAGAACCAATTATGAACACCTTTGTAATTGTATGTCTCACGGTGGTATAATAAAACATTTAAAAAAAAAGAAAGAAAACCTGTGTGATCCCACCAAGATAAAAATCTTGGCTGTCACCTAGAAGTCCCTTCCCTGAGTCAGGCTCTGCACCAGTTGTTCTCAGTTCCTCCCCATACACAAGGTCCTTTTCCATTCCTAGTGTCACTTCATCTTCCTTTTTGGAAGCATTTTTGAATGGGCCCCTTGCCTTTACTTCAGGTCCTGATCAGAGTGCAGAGAGAGGAGAGGAGGTGGGCTGGGAAGGGAGTTCAAACATGGTACAGGAACACTCACCTAGAGACCAAGCTGGGAAGAGCCTCATCCCACGACTGCCAGCCCCTCTGAGTCCCTGTTTGAATGGTGTCCTGTCCAAGCACCAGAGTATCTTGAGGGTGGTGCAATGCACATACTCTACTCTTTCCCAGTGGCGTTTGTGTCTCCTGCAATGAAGCAAAGGAGGCTGGTTTGCAGAAGTTAAAAATGAGACATTCACCAACTAGGAATAACCAAGTAAATCCTCAATGACTTCAATACCAATGGTGTAAGATATAACCATCACTGTCTTCCCATTCATCATCGATTTGCTCGAGTGGGCCCCAGTAACATCTCCATATGTCCTGTCTCATGCTAGTAGAGCCCAAGGCATCTGCTTGCCCCAGGAACATAAAGAGCCTCAATCCATTCTGGAATGAGGTCTATAATTGTTACTGGTATTTGGCATATATATCAAATACAACACGGGTAGCTTGCCAGGCTCTGCCGTGCAGGTAGCATATTCTTGTAGGCATTTCTAAGTCCAGCATTTATTGATGAACCACGCGGCCACAAGCAGCCGCAAGCCGGGCGCTGATAGGCTGGTCTGCTGGGTGGAGGTCTGACGAGAGAGAGAAGTCCAGATGTGGAAAATGGAGGCCCCTCATGGAGTGGGGGTTCGTCTGGCTTGTTGCGAGGCTCTGCTGGGGTGGTGGGCCAGGGCTAGAACCCACCATCCCTCCTGGGTGCCTCATGAGCGGCTGGTCACGGGGAGAGCCAGTAGCAGCTCTGTCCCATGTCTGCGAGTCTCTGGATCGGCATACCTGAGCCGGATTTAAGAAAGACAGCTGCAGGGTGGAACTTGATGAGCCGGGCGCTGATAGGCTGGTCTGCTGGGTGGAGGTCTGACGAGAGATATAACCATTCTCACAGATTTTCTTTTACTTAACTATTGATAACCCTAGTTACCATTTGGTTGTAACAAACAGTATAAAATAACTTATTTGTGCCTGTCAAGGAAGCAGATGGTCAGATGGGGAGAATCTTGGAGGGAAGGTCACACTGATGGTAGGATTGGTGTTGGAACATCCAATGCCTAAAATAACTGTATTATGAACAACTTTGTAAACTATGGTGTTGAAATAATGTTAGAAAAATATTTTAAAAGCTAAATAAAAATGGCTCAGTCAGGGTGTGATATCACCTGAAATGCAACAGAATCTGTCAAGGACAGTCATATACTAGGTCTCAGGAAGAAGTATCCCTGAACTTTTTACTGCCCTTTTGGGGATTGTACTATGATTGATCCCAGCATCAATTGGTTGTGGAACTCGGGATGACCTGGGCTGTCATCCCTGAAGTCCAGGCAGAAGGACTCAGTTTTCCTGATCTGTAGACAAGACCCAGGAAAGGACAAGAGGACATTGTGCTCTGAGGGAGTTGGAAAGACTGGCGACACCCTTGACAATGACTTTTGTTTGTAGAGCTTGCTGTGAATCAGGTAGAAAAATCTTTCCCAAAGCAACGGCAGTTTCTGCCTGTCATTCTTCTTCCAGAGTCTCTAGATTCCACTGTTTTCAAATTCTAAACCTGGAGGAATTTGGGCTAAGAGATGATACAAAGGCCTTCACCCCTGCTCTTTGGATCCTTTCTTGCTTTGCAGGAGGTGAATGCATCCCTGCTCCTGGCCTCTGGCCCTCAGTTCCCAGGATTCACTCTTCTCATGTGCCAGCAAACCTGGTTACACTCAAATCTAAACCTGGCCCTGTTTGGTCCTCCTTTCTCTCCATGGATTTCAGTGGTCCAGAGGTACTCAGAGGACCATGGGGTGAGAGTTGAACTAAAGCTCCCTTTGGCCCTCTCCTGGGTCAAAGTAGATCACCCTAAGTCTCTAAGACATACATAGCTACAGTCCTACAGGGTCAGGGATACTTTGGGAAAATACACCTTTCTGAGCTGGAGGGTTGACAGATGAGAATAAAGCTGCCCCCAACAGATCCATTTATCTGGGAGAACAAGGAAAGGAGGATCCCATGAAGTGAACTGATGGTAAAGCTGTCATCATTCATGCCATTCTTGGCTCCTGAAGGATTCCTGGTGAGAGGAAGCTTCTCTGCCTAATGGCTCTGCTCCAAATCCCACCTTCCTTCTTCCTCCCATCTCCTCCTTCACACCTGAGCTTCTTAGGGTGCCCTGTCTGGCTTTTTCTCCAGAACTCAGAGACCTCCATGGTGGCAGAGGGGAGTCCCTGACCAAACAGTTGTAGGTGGGAGGACTCAGGAGGCCTATTAGCCCCACTGGGTGGCCGGACACCCACAAGGCCCACTGCTACCCTAAGTCTCAGAGCTGGAGGGCTGTGTTTGCTTTCAAGCTCTGCAGAGAATTCTGAGTGTGCCCAGCAAATTCCATTTGATGTTCTCTAGAGGCTTTGCCCTCAATTTGACTTTAGGCACCATGATTCATAATGCTTTGACTGCAGGGCTTTAGGCATGAACCATTCCACACAAGCCCCATGGAGCACATTTCCTGGTCCATTGTCCCAGACTCTCCCCCTCAGCCCCCTTGCCCCCAATCTTCCTTCTGAAGACCAGTTCTGTTTCTGTTGCCTTTGGGCGTTTTTTTTTTTTTTTTACTGTGCTTCTTCATATCCCAAGTGCATCCCACATGGTCGGTCCCTTGCCTTCTTTCTAATTGCAATCAGCATGGTTACTCTCCAGATTCACCCGCTTAACAGCAAAGTGCATGATTTCATCTTTTCGTATAGCCGAGTAGTATTCCATTGTGTATATGAATTGCTTTTAGCACAAAAACCTGCTAAGTGGATTGAGACAGAATTTAACACCCTGCCCAAGAGGCCTGATTCTGTTTTCACCCTGCCCCATGTTCTGCAAGAACCCAGGTAATCCTGGGGTCAGAATCCCACCTTACCCTGCTTTCCTGCAGCGCCCTCTTCCCTGCCATTTCACAGGTGCATAGACAGTGCGTCCTTGACACCACTCAGCAGGGGCCTCCCTAAAAGCCCTTTTAAACCAGCATTTTCCACTCTGTTGCCCCCTGAGATGTTAAGAACAGGAGAGTGTGAGGTCTGTGGTCCCTTAGTTTTTGGAGGGCACTGAAGAAAAGAAAGTCAGAAGCTCCATTCTATAGCATGTTCATGAGCTAAATGTGTATAGAAAAGTGACTTGGTGTGAGGTTGGTGGCAAGCTGTGGACTCAGCAGAAGGTGGAAAGGCAGCACGCTGAGCAGAGTAGGGGCCAAGTGATCTGGCTGTGTAGGAAACAAGAACACTGTCTAGGGAACTGTCACCACACCTGGCATGGACACTTAGTGTCACCACCATGTGGAGAAGATAAAGCTTAGTCATTTGTGTGTATTTTTGCCACCTGCTTAAGATTGAAAATTCTAGGTTCAACTTCTCCAATGTTACATATGGACCCCTGAATGGTCCAAACATTGCCACTGACGAATTTAAAGAAAAAAATAGAGGGGCTGAAGGGATAGTACAGTGCGTAAGGCACTTGCATTGAATATGCTTGACATAGGTTTGACCCTGGCATCCCATATGGTTCCCTGCCAAGAGTAACTCCTGAGAGTAAGTAGAGCCAGAAGTAACCTCTGAGCATCACAGGGTGTGGCCCCCCAAACAAACAAAAAATCCAGGGGTCGTGTATTGAATTGACCCTGTTTTGGTCACATCCTAGTGCCTCAGCTGTTGGTAAGATGTCTGGAGTGTGTGTGCCTGCCCGTGTGTTTTCACATGTATGTGAGTGCATGTGTGTGTCCCCATGCATATGTGTGCATGCACACACATGAGTGCTTGTATGAGTGTGTGCACGTGTGAGGGGTGCATGTATCCTTGCACCTGTTTCTGTGACAGGAAGACCTACCAGGTCACTTTGGCTGCTGTTTTGAAGCTAAGCAGTGCCCTCCCTCAGAGCTTTTATGGGGGACTCTCCCCTCTTGAGATTGCCCTCACACCTGCTCTCTGGAAGCACCACTGTTTGCACAGCCAGTCCCTGGGATCCTGAGAGACAGGCTGCTCCCTCCCAATAGTTTACAGTTGTTGGGAGACTTTGTTAAGTCTCAATGCTCCCTGCTCACTGTCAGAAGAATGAGGATTTTCGTCCTTTTTATTCATCTTCAGATCTTCTGCAGATAAGACTCTCAGAAGTGGTGGAGCCTTCCTGAGATATGTCCCCAGTTTGTCCCTGGGGCCCCCACCCCATCATTGAAGTGTAGGATTTCTCTGTCCCGTGGCATATCCATTCAGGTGCTCTGGAGGGCTCTGCCCTAGCAACTTGTGATTCTCTGTACATGCCCATTTCCCAGTTCAGGTAGCTGTGATCTGTCCCTGGTAGATCTTGATAGATCTAAGAGCAGTTGAGTTTCAGTTTGTGCAACTTTTTTTCTCACTTAATATGGCAATAACATTCCAGCTCTGGTGGAAATTTCTCCTGGACCCAGAAGTCACCCAAGATTTCCTAAGATTCCTCTCTTTGGTGTATTTTCTTTAAAAATCTCTTCCAGCAACTCTGGATTGAAAATGCTGCCAGAGTGGATGGACAAGGCTTCAGCGTCTACTCAGCTTCTCCTGGGAGGGCTGGGATGGACACGTCCAGAAAAGCCACTGCTAATGCATAAAGCGGGTACAATGTATACTTAGTGGTAAAGCCTTTGCCAAGTGTTCAGGCAAATGTTTTTTATGGGGATGGATTGGGGGTAGGCTTATGAGGGAGTGAAGGCTCCCTGGGTTGGAGGCAAGAGGCACCCATTCCAACTATCTCCCTCTTTTCCTTCCTCTCTTTCTTTTTAAAATTTTTTTTTTTATTTTTACAATTACAAAGATATACAATTAAAAAGTTCATATTTGGGTTTTGGTCATACAGTGTTCCAGCACCCATCCCGTGCCTTCCTCTCTTTCCTTGCACATTAGTAGTGTTCTGAAGCAGAGCAATTTGGAGACAACCAAGTGTTAAGTCCTTTAAACTAGATCTAACTTTTAAAACTAGATCTAATAAACTAGTTAGGCACAGTGTCACACTAGGAAGTTTTTGCAGAGCATAGTTCAGAGAGATTGCGATAAGAGCATTAGAAAAAAGTCAATTCAAATATTTTTGGAACTGGAGATACAGTACATCAGGTATGGTGCTTGCTTGCACACAGCAGACTTTGATTCTATCCACTGCATCTATATGGTCCTCAGAGCACCACCAGGAGTAATTCCTGAGTGCAGAGCCAGGAGTACCCCTGAGCTTCATCAGGTGTGGCTCCCACCCAAATTAAAACTGTCGGGGGCCACTGGGGTCCCCAACAATACCAGGAAGCAAGTTCCCTTCTACCTCCGAAGCTGGGGAGGAATGGATGAAAACTCAGGAATCTGGCACAGGTTTTAAAATGCTTTACTTATCACAGGTTCAGGCATACAAATCAGCAATAGGAAAAACCCTGTGCTTAGGATTCCCGGCTAGGACCCCAGCCACGTGTAGGCCAAGATGGCGGCCACCACGTGTTAAGAACCTGTAGAGAGGAGACAAAGACAAGACTCCAACAAAAAGAGGAAGAGTGACCCAAGAAGAGTGTGAGCCCCAAAAGAGAGCCCCAAAAAGAGAGCACAAGAGAGGAAGCAGGCTAGTTTTATCCCCCTGCAACTCAGACCTCCCACTTTTATGGGAAGCAGGCAGGGTCAAATACCCTCAGGTAATTTCTCCCAGCACCTCACATAGACCCTTTTAGATGCTAATGTCTTGAGCCAAGATCTGCCTAGGAGATGTCTCTGTAGGGTAGAGAAGGGGTTTCTGAGATGGCATGTCTCTGTACCAAAGACTATACTAATGCCAGTTAAATATTTCTCCAAGCCTTCACAAGAGTCTCGTCTACTTCATGGTAGTTTTGTATTTTAGTTGCCTTTGAGTTATCAGGGCGCCATGCTTCCTTGCTTGGAAGCAAACAGCATTTCTCTCTGGTCTAATTACATAGAGATCCAATGAGGCCAGGCAAATATGCTGGTAAGATCTAGCTAATCCCATGATGATTGTGGTAGCATGAGAGAATATTTATACCAGCCAGTACAGAATACATGGTCAGATAGACTGCCACATTTAAACTACCCCCTATCTACGAAGTGACCTGCAGGAGGCAATCCAGGGCAGATGCAGAGACTTTTAGGTGTCCTGAAACAAAAAAAAAAATTGTTTGGGGTGGGGAAGCTAATACATTCACATGGTCCAAATGTTTTTGTATATGAGAAGAAAACCCTGAGATGTCTGCTCTCTGCCTGTTAGTTCTTAATCCCATAAACAAATATGACTAAAATCATTACATTGTTTGTGTTTGCTGTATCCCTCCAACATAGGTTTTTAAAGGATGCATGAGCCAGCATGGGTCAGATTACCCTCACTTTTCCAGTGCTTGTGAAAATGTTGGACTTGGATGATGCTTTGCCAGTGGCTGCTGCTGATTCCTGATTCTGCCCTTTGTTTCTGGATCTGGTGCCTCCATCTCCTCTGAGCTCAGCTGCTGTTTCTGTTATCCTTATTAGTCTAGCTTCTCTACTCACATACTTCCCGGTTGCTTCTGCCTGACTTCTTGTCGGATATGGTTAGATTGTCATTCGCTTTATCTAATAATGCGGCCGAGGTCTCGCTCTCATGGGAACCAGAAGTGTCACAGCCTTTGCTGGTTGCTGCGCTTTGCATTATTACTATCATCATCTGCAAACTGCCATTGCTTGGCAGAAATCTTGTAAAGCTGCTTATCTGTCTTCTGTGGACAATTTCAGTCAAATCTGAATACTACCTGATCACTATAGTGATATAACTCGGCCAATCAACTGCTCATGTGACCTGAGAGTTAGATAAGGACCGAAGGGGTCCTTGAGGGGTCCTCTGCCCAGCTCCAGCTTTCGGAAACTGGAATCCCTGGCTCACCCTGATCATTACTGGTGCTAATACTTAGATATTCCTCATTCTTGATGATATATAACTATTAGTCAACTAATAGTTTTCTGTCTCAATGGAAACACACACAACTATTTTAGAATGCAAAATCTTTGGAAGCCACTGCTTAAAGCAATAGGACCCTGAATGTGTTTTTGCTTGAATTACATATCTATACAGCTCAAACTTATACCACACACATATAAAATCAGCCCCTGCTACCATAATACAGCAATAACTGCAATCTATTTACCTCTTTATGTTCTAGACTTTGTCTTGAAGGTGTGTGGGGAAATAGGTGAGGAACTCTTATGCTCCAGCATCTCACACAGGAAGCCAAGGATGCCCCTGGGATGTGCCTTGACCAATGTGCTTTCAGGGAAGTGGGGAAGAGAGAGAGAGTGAGAGGGAGAAGGAGAGAGGGAGAGTGAGCGCACTGTTATGGAGGGGCTTCATGAACCTTGGTGACTAGCCTGCACATGCATCCCACCTGTCCCTTTTCGAGACTGAGCTTCACACAGATGTTTGTCTCTGTCTGTCCTATTGTCTGTGATGTGACCTTATAGATACTCCTGACAGTTCTGAAGTGGGGATTCTTTTGACCAATCTTCTGTCTCGCCCTGCCCCTACAAGTAAACAATAAGGCCATGTTCTAACCTCAGAGCCTTTCTCTGGGATTAGAGATCCAGACCCAGCACACAATAGATGTGTGTATACTTTTAAAAAAGTGTTTTTGTAAAGAATGCATAACTTGTAGTTTATTTGAAGTGTAATTGCCAAGCCGGGCAAAGGTGTTTGTTGGCTATTTCCCAGGTATGCTATGGAAAAATTTTGCCACACACCAGTAGAAACTGGGAGTCAGCACAAACACTGCCACCTTTAAAGCCAACATGAAAACTTTATGTATAACTGTGACATCTCAGTGTCATTAACTTTAAACACTTCAGTGATTAGTAGAGAACTTTTTCGGTCTCTGATATGTCTATGGATGGTCATGTTGGCCATTTATGTACATTTTAGAGAGCACCTTTTCAAGTTGTTTATTTTTCTGATTAATGTGTTGATTAATTTGATTAGATATTAATTTGATGGTTTAATTGTGCTTCATAACTAACAAAGACTGTGTGGACAAATACTGTCCTTCCCTCAAGTTTTTGTCCAGTAGAATTGGTTCTGAGGGCAAAGTACAGTCACCTATGGGCTTTTGGCCAGAATGCTTATAATTTACTGATTTCAAAGGCTCCTGGGATGAATCTATACCAATAAAAGTTGCACAGGGTAGAATTTGGAATATTAACTATACCAGGAACCAGAAAATGTAAGGAATCTTTGGGAGAAATTCAAATTATATTTTTATTTTCAAAATAATCACTGTATCACTGTATCACTGTCTTCCCATTCATCATCGATTTGCTCGAGTGGGCCCCAGTAACATCTCCATATGTCCTGTCTCATGCTAGAAGAGCCCAAGGGCATCTGCTTGCTCCAGGAACATAAAAGCCTCAATCCATTCCGGAATGAGGTCTATAATTGTTACTGGTATTTGGCATATCAAATACAACATGGGTAGCTTGCCAGGCTCTGCCGTGCAGGTAGCATACTCTTGTAGTCATCTCTAAGTCCAGCATTTATTGATGAACCGCGCGGCTTGCGGCCACGCGAGCCGGGCTGTGATAGGCTGGTCTGCTGGGTGGAGTTCTGACGTGAGAGAAGTCCGATGTGGAAAATGGAGGCCCTCATGGAGTGGGGGTCATCTGGCTTGTTGCAAGGCTCTGCTGGCGTGGCGGGCCAGGGCTAGAACCCGTCATCCCTCCTGGGCGCCTCGTGAGCGGCTAGGCACAGGGAGAGCAAGTAGCAGCTCTGCCCCATGTTTGTGAGTCCAATTTTCAAAATAAAACTCCTTAAAATCCCACTGTTCAAGAGGAAAAGTAGTGCTGTTACTTTCCTGGTACAGCTGCAGTCATTCTGCTACGTACCTTTCTGCCATATGTCAACACAGCTTTGGAGCTGGATGGGCTTTGTTGTCATGATAGTGGAGAAATAGGTCAAAGATAGTTTATGACATGCTACTTACTGATGATATAGTCTGAAGTACAGTCCCAAGTCTCCATGTCTCCATCTCCTTCTCTGGGCAGTGAAGATGACTGTGGTAACTGGTAGCAGCATTGTAGAAATTGAGGGAAATGGGGGTGGGGACCCACATATAAGTATTCAATCATTGTTCCTTCCATCCATTATTGTATCTTATTATTTTTAATCTTATCAGCTTGACATATGCTCCAGGAAGTACCTCTTAAGCTTCAAACATTTCATAAGCTCTCTTTGGAAATAGAGTTCCTTTGTTTGCTGGAAGTTATTTATATTCTAAAACTTGCATTTGCTGTTTGAAGATGTACAAAACCAAGGTACGCAAAGCAACACTTGAGTACCTTGTGCACAGAAAACTTAGAAAATGTCCATTGAAAGAGGAAAAAGCAAATACAAACACTTAACAGTGGAAATACCTTCATTAACTGAAGGTGTGTTGAATTCTCTCTCAGTGGGTTCAAGGACAAAGGCAGCTTCAGGGACCTCAGCCACCTGCTTCAATCATAGGCATTTGACATATTTATTCACTATTTTGTAAAACTAGATCATCCTCCTGACATCTGGTGCCCAGGTTCACCTTTAAAAATAAGTATATGTTGAGGTCACGAAAGTGACCCATCTCATAGTTTTAGGTGTCCGCATTACAGCTGGACTCCTGATGTCCTTGTACATGGAGGTCACCACCATAGTCTTCACACCTCGCCCTCATGTAGTGCCCATTCTCACTTCTAGGAGGTGCTGATGGCAGGCCTCTGGGCAACAAGTAGGTGAGTTCTGAGCTGTTGTGAGTCGCTGCCTAGAAGGGTGGTAGATCAGCTGCCATGGGAGCTCACATTCTCAGTGGAAGACTTAGAAGTTGGCGAATGCAGAGGTGCCTGTGGCTGAGTGCTGTGAGGAGTCTCTTATGGGTTGGATTCACCACCCCAGACAGTGAGGGAGCAGCGCGGTACTTGGAGGAGCTGGAGCCCGCCCACTTCCCCACAGTGCGGAGCTCCGCAGGAGCTGGGAGCAGTTTCCTGGAACTGCGCTGTAATGGGTTCAGTGCAGACCTTCCTGAACCAGAGGTTTGACGAAATGAAGCCCGGCCCCCTACACCCCCCAATCCTCGGACTGTATATAGGCATTTATTTACTAAGGGCTCTGAGAAACCCACCAGGAGAGGTTGTATGGGCTCTCTCTGCGACATGGGCACTGAAGCCCTCTTCCACACTTATGGACTGATGTTGCTGGGAAAGGGGCCCAGAATGACTTTGGAAATTCCAGTTTGGGGTCATTTAGTTCTGTCCTCTTTCTCAGATTCCCATCACCAGCGATCTAATTGATGGATAACTAAATGCTTCCATCAACTTTTTTTTCTTCTTTTTTGGTTCGTTTTATTTTGGGGCCACACCCGGCAATGCTCAGGGGTTACTCCTGGCTCTACGCTTAGGATTCACTCTTGGTGGTACGCCAGGTCAGGGACCATCCGGGGTGCTGGAGGTCAAACCCAAGTCAACTGCTTGCAAGGCAAGCAGTACTGTCCCCTCCGGCCCCTCAGCTGCGCTTCTGGATGAGAATGCTGGGCTTTGCTCTGCAGGTGCAGAAAGGAGCCTGATGTCGAACCAGCCAGAACAGCCGATGTTTCAGCGATGGGACGCCAGTGCATTCTCCAGATCCTGAGCAGGGGTAGCTGGAACAGGCCAGAGAAGGACTTGAAATCCGGCAGAGCTTCTTATGTGGAAATGTCAGAAGCATCACACGAGGAGATAGTGGTAAAAATACGGGTTTTCCGTGAGAAGTCTCAGGCTTTTCTGTGAGAACCCAGACCCTCTGCTTAATAGCTGTCCAGCAACTTACCAAGCTTTTCTCTTTATCTTCACATTCTCTGATGTGTCTAGGACATTTCTATCAGGTCCAGCTCAAGCAGACACATAAAAATAGAGGTTATGGACATCAGTGTTAGTATCAGTGGTGTCACCATTATTATTATTGTTGTGAATGAAAGCCCCAGTAATTGTGGGATGGAACACAAATAAAATTCACCACGGGGGCGGAGCGATAGCTCAGCGTGTAGGGCATTTGCCTTGCACGTGCTAGCCCATGCCTGCCCGGGTTCAATCCTCGGCATCCCATATGGTCCCCGAGCACCACCAGGAGTAATTCCTGAGTGCGGAGCCAGGAGAAACCCCTGAGAATTGCCGGGTGTGACCCAACAAAAAAAAAAAATCACCACGGAACTGGAAGCTGTGTAGAGGAGACAGACATTGGCACATTAGAACATGGCCATGTGCCACTAAGACACTCCACAGCCCCCACATGGAGATTTGGTCATCGTAGGAGATAAGGGAAGGATATGTCTAGGTGGAAGATCTGGGAAGAGGAACCAGGGGACAGGAGGGAGAGTAGGAATATATGGGGCAGGGCACAGGGAGGTGGGCAGGGCACTGTCTGAGGGTTGGGGAAAGCTGCTAAGGTTGAAATGGAAGAGTGTGTTCCACTTCGGTTTGTACACCAGCAGGAGGTGCTGTAGGAAAAGAGGGTGAGAGTGACGACTCCCTGGCCTGAGGCAGCCAAGAGGTCTTGGAGGAACGAGGGAGCTCCCATCTCTCCTGGGAGAAATGCATCATGGTGCAAAACTTTGCTCTCTGCAGGTGAGAGCTGTGAATCCACAGAGAGCCCTGGCTGGCCTGCTGGGAGTGCAGATTACTCACACGCCTGAGGAGAGGGGTGACAGACTGACCACCTCTTCTTTTTTTTCTTTTTGGGTCACACACCTGGCCATGTTTAGGGATTACTCCTGGTGGTGCTCAGGGGACCATATGGGATGCTGGGGATCGAACCCGGTCGGCCATGTGCAAAGGCAAACGCCCTTCCTTCTGTACTATCGCTCTGGCCCCAACCTCTTCTAAGCTAACTGCCAGATCTTGCTCCTGGGGTTACCCATCAGAGGGAGACTAGAGCACTTGGAACTGGTGCTCTGCTTTCCAAAGCATTTAGTAATTGGACATTAGCGACTGATAACAGCAAAGTTTGTGGATGATTTAGTTGCTTTGTAAATTGGCACATATACAAAGATACCTACCTGTACAATAGCTGCACCCATCCATGCCGGTTTCCCTTTCATCTTTGCAGAATAAGAAATAAAGAGAGGAAACAAGAACTCCCAGGGTTCGTGCTGATCCCCACACTTCTGTATCTGCTGCCCGACAACGAGAACAACCTTGAGCTGGGACGACATTTATTTGGGTTGACTGCAATGATCACTTAAGAATTTGCACTTTGTGGGGATTCGTTGTTTCCATAAATACTTATTTCCTGCTCAGGTGTCTCACAAGCAGTGGACACATTTTTGGGGTTAAGGCAGCATGGCTGATGCCTCTTCCTGGCAACACCTCCCTGTAGGTGGCTGTCTGTGAGGCAGTCTGTGAGTCTGCTTAGCTGCTGCACAAAGAAAAGGCTACTCCTAGTCTCTGAGGAACGCTGGACTCACTTCTGCTGTGTCCTTGAACAAGTTTCTTCTCAGCTTCAGTACATCTTAGAAGGACGAGATAACAGCTCAGGTAAAGGGATTCTGAAGTGCTGCTGGCACTAGATGGCGCCAGTGCCTAGCAGATGAAGGCTGGGACCTGGCCTTGGAAAAGCAGGAATTTGTACCCCTTAGGGGAAGGAGAGTAGGGCTGTCTGCTCCCTTCCTTCCTTCCTTTCCTTCCTTTCCCTCCTTCCTTCCTTCCTTCCTTCCTTCCTTCCTTCCTTCCTTCCTTCCTTCCTTCCTTCCTTCCTTCCTTCCTTCCTTCCTTCCTTCCTTCCTTCCTTCCTTCCTTCCTTCCTTCCTTCCTTCCTTCCTTCCTTCCTTCCTTCCTTCCTTCCTTCCTTCCTTCCCTTCCTTCCTTCCTTCCTTCCTTCCTTCTTCCCTTCCTTCCTTCCTTCCTTCCTTCCTTCCTTCCTTCCTTCCTTCCTTCCTTCCTTCCCTTCCTCCTTCCTTCCTTCCTTCCTTCCTTCCTTCCTTCCTTCCTTCCTTCCTTCCTTCCTTCCTTCCTTCCTTC
>JAJIBD010027698.1:0-18837 GCA_021461705.1 Cryptotis parvus | reverse complement strand
TGATTCTGGTACTTTCTCATCTGTGGGCCTCCCACGTTCCTTTGGAGTTTACTTCTGTAAAAATCTTCGATCTCTACTATGTGTGCATCTTGCTGTTTGTTGGTCTCTCCCCACAGTTTCCCCATGAAGGCCAGGGGCTAAGGTGTCTCTGCAACTTTGTGCTCTAGTAGGAGGACTCAATCCAGTGTTTGTAAATGAATCTGTGCATCTTATTAAATAGGTAGGGGTCCAGGTAACTGAATTCGGAGAGGGGAGAGTCTTACCAGGGCCATCATTACCACAGGCAACAGCTGGCCCATGTTTATTTCTGCATAGTCTTTGTGAGGTCCCTGAGGTTCTATTCAGGTCACTATGTGCCCCCGATCTCTCTCCTCTCTTCCTCTTTTCTTTCCTCTCTCTACTTACTCTCTCCCTCTCTCACCAAACACATCTCACTCTATTAAAAGAAACACAATAGATAGCGCTATGGTTTTTGATTTACTTTGGCCTGGAGGTGAAGGCACTAGCACCTGATGGAGCAGAACTTGCCTTGAGACTGATAGCAATCTCCCCCAGCAGTCATGACTCTGTTTCCTTTCCTCCTAGACTGTAAGAGGTCGGGCAACGACGGAAAGGGGGAAGAAACAGATCCGTGAGCTTCCCCTGCACAACCTATGGAATGGAGCCAGAGATGAGGCATGAGATCCTCCGGTTCACTACTTGCTAGGAAAGTTGTGTACCTGGATGACAAGCCAAAGGTCTTTTGTTTTTGAGGTTCGAAGAGTACTAACTTTTCAAAATGTGGACACTTTCTTAGTACAGAACAAAACAAGAAACTCAGTCTTAAAGCTCAAGGTGGGATTGTTTCATCCCTTGTCATCCCAGCACCTGGGGACAAATCTTCCTGGGCATGGCAACACAAGAGCCTCAGAGCACTTTACAATGACATGTTGTCCCAGGTTCTTTTCGTAAGCAGAGAAATCTGCTCTAGTGGTGATTTTTCTGCCACAATGGAGTCCACCTTTCCCTCCCACCACATTTCCAACTGTAGAAATTCACAATACAGGAAATTCGCAGAGATAAGTCCAAAGAAGAATATTTCCATACTCCAAATAATTCTATTTATCTGTCCTGGAATTGCTTTACTGTTTATTCACTTACATGGTTCTATGAACTTAAGATGCCGTGAAGACCATTTTGCAGCATTTTCCACCCTCAGATATATATCACAAAGAAAATTTCCTTTGCTGGCCCAGGGGAAACTTTCCCGTATGATTTTCTTATGGACTTAATATTACAATGTATTTAAACTTTTTGGAACAATCCCCTATTATTGAATATTTCAATTGTCCTCCCTTTTTCAGGATAAAGCAATTCCCTGAGGCCTAAGTTCTGATTTTATTTCCAAAACATATATTTGTAAAAAAGTGGGATTGTTCCCAAAAAAGATAAGCAAACTAAAGTTTTAATGATTTGGATATTTGTTTTTTAATTGACCTCCCCAAAGTTTTAAGCACAGAGTGATGTTTGGATTTATTGTGCAGTTTCTTTCTTTTGGAAGCTCTAGCCATTTATTTGTCTGAAAAACCTGTTTGACTTATATTGCTGATATATCCCTTGGAATGAGATTTCCAAAAATATTCAAAGGAAGTAAGCATTTTGGAGTCCAAATAATACCGATGCCCATCTGATTATGTCCACTTTACTTTGGAGCCTCGAAAGTGGAGTTTCTACAATACTCTCCAGGTGAAGAGTTCTGTGGTTGGTTAGGTCAGGTCAGTGGTATCCTTCACATCTCCAGTAGACTTACAACACAGCTTGCAGTGAATATGGTTACTTCCAACTCCATTTAAGTAAGTTTTCTTTCCTAAAGTTTTACCTGGCCGTAGACTTCTTTCAGTTAGTCCCAACGTAACAAATACTCTTGGGGCTGCTTAGAGAGCTAAATGGTCTTGGTCAACAATTAAGACAATGCACAATGGGGGCTCAGTAGGTTTTTTTTACTTTACCTTAGTCTGACCACGGAGGTAGGCCAGAAGCAGCATCTGCTCTGGGGCCATGTAATCCATGTGATAAAAACTGACAGTCCTAGAAATCAGTCTTTGATGGAGTTTTCCAACAAACAAAAATCATTTTTTGATCAGCACCGACTAGAAGTCAGGTCTTCCTTGAAGAACTATTCTGACCTCTTTCTCCCCAAGCTGCTTTGAAGACACGAAATCTTCTGGGCCTCTCAGTTCCCTGCGACGGATGTGGGGTAAGAAATGGTAAGGCGCTGCCCTGTCTGTCCCGTATCTGTAAAACCATTCTAAAGGCCTCTAATATGGAAATAAGTTCAAATCTTACGTTCAACCTTCTTCTAAGAGGAAGTTTTTAGAACCAGGGAAGTGAGTTCAGTATGCCAACTCTTTTTCCCTTTTGTTTGGATCTATTACTTTAATATCAGTTTTGCATACCAGCAAAATATTTAATTTTTTGGGGTTAACAAACCTCGGCAACTTTAGGGTTTAATGGAGTCTGCACTCAGGAATCACTGTTATGCTAGGGGGATGGTTTGGGTTCTGAGACTTAAATCTAGCGTGACCTTGTGCAAATAAGCATGGGAGACTACCGTTATTCTCGCGGAAATCTGGCCCCATCAGTTACCTTGTTTTGTTACTGTGTGACTTTCTCATTCCATTTTACCTCTGGTTTTCCTTAAGTATTTTCCCAACTTCTTCAAATCAAAATAAAAAATAATCAGCTATGATGCTTATTCTGGCAATTTGAAGCTTTTTTTTAAGGGTAAGTTATTAAAATAAGCACCTACTTATTAAATAAAACTTGCCTATGGAACCTGAAATTATCTCAGATCTTGGCGTCAGCTTTCCACCTGTGAATGGTCAAATATGTGTGAAATGGCAATCTGTGTGACTGTTGGTGAGCTGGGCTGTGGAGTCCCGTGCAGACAACAGCAAGGGAAGAGCAGCATGGTCTCATTTCCAGGGAACTTTTTTACAAAAAAACGGCAGAGAGCTCGTAGACTGTAGTAATCCAACCCCTCTGCCTGGATAGAAACAAAGAGCTTATTGATTTTTTTACGTTTAAGTGCTCCCAAGATCTGTGTATCCTAACCGGGAATAATTGAACCGCAAGTGAATCTGGAATTTACATTCTGTCCTAATTTCCATTTCATGTCATGCCTCAGATTTGGTGATCAGAGTGGTCACCCCAACTTGTTAAGTCTTATATCAAATGAAAACCAGGAACCATATTTTGCAACAACAGAACAAGACATCTTGGGGTAAGCTAACCTCTGGTCAACTGTCAAATAAACTCTGCAGGAGTGCTTGCTCAGTGCTTTTTATCCTATGCAAAATTATCCTCTCTAGTAAGAGAAAAAAATCCCACAACATAAGCAGACTGGATGCTTAGATTATTGACACATTAAAATTTTTAAATGTTAATTAACAGAGACTCTTATCTGAAAGGAGCAAGTTTGCCACTAGTTCCAAAACATTTGCTGAATCTAGATTCTAGTACATCTTTGAGCGATGCTGGCTCACATTTATCCAGATGGCTCATGGGTCACCAGTAGAAAGGTTTTCTAAACATTACAGAAAAACAGGTGCACTTATGCTTTGCTTACATATTGGGCACATCACTGCTTTTAGTAGATACAGAATTAAAATGTAGATCTGGGATTAGCAAAACGCACCATCTAGCACTGTCATTCCAGATGTTCTACAAATAATATTATTATATCCAAACAGCATTTTTTTATGCTTGCAAAACTTTTTTCCTATGTATGGTCCATTCAAGTCCTGTAGCATCTCCGTGTTTTTGGGTTTTTAGCCCCAATTTATAGGTGAAGCGCTGCCATGAATCCTGCGGTGAACTGCCAGCTACAGTATGGGAGAACACTGGAACGTTGTTGGCCTGTTTCTTGTCTTCTACACTGGAACTTCCAGAGTGTCCCTCAGGTGTCTCTTCTTCTCTGTTCACCTCCATCACCCTAACATATATCCTGGTCTGACCTTCATCTACTATGGTGGTCCCAATGGAACCTATTCTAGACCACCTGGTTGGGCCAAGTTAAGTTCCTATTTCATTGTGAAACATGACTCTAAGCTCACTTATTTGTGTGTCACGTCATCTTCCATCGTTTATGGAATTCCTTCTCTCCATTTTTCTCCCACTATTACCCTCTACATTGTAGCTGTTTCTGAGAGACAGAGGAACATACCAGGTGTTGATGGAATGACTAATTAAGTTTTCCAGGTACAAAGAGAATACTTAGAATGAGGAATTAAACAACATCCTAAAGGACAAATTCCTTGTTTTTTATTGGCAAAACACCTGAATCAGATCACTCAGAATACAAAAGTATCACAATTTAAGGTATCTGAAATATCACCTAGTAACTGCTTATTTCATATTTAAAAGGTATGGGGAAAATTTCCCAGGATAATGAGCAATATGATAAATAATCAGATTTATTATCTATTTTTTAAAAAAGATATTCATCCTGTGCCAGCAATGCTCTAAGGAGATGCAGTTTACTCCTCCTCACACTATAATGTGATAGTGTTTGCTCTAAGGAGAATGCAGTTTTCTCCTCTCATACTATAATGTGATAGTGTTTGCTATAAGGGGATGCTATAAGGCTACACTAGCATGTGACAGGACATATGGAGATGTTACTGGTGCCCGCTCGAGCAAATCGATGAACAATGGGAAGACAAGTGAACAAGTGATACAAGTGATAAGGGGATAAGAGTGCAGTTTACTCCTCTCACACTATAATGTGAGTGTTTGCTCTAAGGAGATGCAGTTTACTCCTCTCATACAATGATGTGATAGTGTTTGCTCTAAGGAAGCATAATTTACTCCTCTCATATTATAATGTAATAGTGTTTACTCTAAGTGATTCAGTTTACTCCTTTCACACTATAATGTGATAGTGTTTGCTATAAGTAGATGCAATTCACTCCTCTCACACTATGAGTATTTTCTATAAGAGATGCAGTTTTCTCCTCTCACAATATGTGATAAAATTTGCTATGAGGAGATGAGATGCAGTTTACTTCTTTCACATTATAATGTGATAATGTTTGCTCTAAGGAGATGCAGTTTACTCTTCTCACAATATAATGTGATAAAATTTACTATAAGAGATGCAGTTTATTCCTCTCACACTATAAAAGTAATAGTGTTTGCTCTAAGGAGATGCAGTTTACTCCTCTCACACTATAATGTGATAGTGTTTGCTATAAGGAGATACAGTTAATCCTCTGATGCACACAATGCCTGAGATGTGGAGTGAAATCCACCCCCCAAGAGCACCTAGGTATGAGGAGGGGGCACTGACTCCAGAGCTTCAACAGTAAGACAGTTGGTTCTATACAAAAGCAAGGCCCATTGATGTAGTGAGATCATCATCCTGGAAGGGGAGGACTTTCTGCCTACAATTTTTTTCTCTTCCAACACCTGAGATGCAGTGCTGCCAAGAAAAGACATCAGACATACCCAAACGGAGTTCAACGAGGCTACTGGCTGGCACTACTGCCCAGAGAGTTGCCCAGGACCACAGCAGTGAACACTGTGTCTTATGTAGTGTTAAGGGACTGGCTCTTTTCAGAGCTCCTGGGGGAATCAAATGGGCAGCCTGGGTCCCAACAGTGCTCATAGAAGCACCAGGGAGGGAAAAGGGTTTGTCGGATTGGATTTGAATGAAGTGAGACATCTGCAAGAGGGTTTAGGTGCCCCTGCTCGGTGATCTTGATGCCAGAAGGCAACCAGGAAAGAAAACACAGGGACTGGAGTTAGCCGATGTCATCTTTGCTGATCAAGAACCCTTTACAGAACAACCTGTGGGCCAGGGGGTCTCGGAGACTTGAATATCCCCAGGTCTTGCTCAGCAAATTGCTGGCTTCTCACTTTTGTTCTCCCCTAAACTTGGTAAGGTGAACCCCCACACCTAAGGGGACACTTGTCAGTTAACTAAAAGGTATGTGAGTAAACAATGTTGTTAGCAAAAAAGAGGCTTATTCTTATATTTAAAATAAATATTGACTAGAAAAGAAGAGAGCAGAGAGAGGTGGGGAAATAAAAAAATGAGAAAAATTGGCTGACTTAGGCCAACATCAGTGCACACAGTTTGAAATAATATTAAGAGAATTTGGTCTTGGATTGGAATTATGCAAGAACCTAGGATGTTTGGTGAAATTGCTCTGGAAACTTCTGTGTTAATAACAAGGTTAAAAACTGGAAGTTACCTAGAAAGCCTATACTCAGCAGACCATCCTATCACAGCCCGGCTCGCGGCCACTAGCGGCGAGCGGTTCATCAATAAATGCTGGATTTTGAGATGACTACAAGAGTATGCTACCCGCAGGGCAGAGCCTGGCAAGCTACTCATGTCGTATTTGATATGCCAGATACCAGTAACAATTATAGACCTCATTCCCATGACCTGATGGAATGGTTTGAGGCTCTTTATGTTCCTGGAGCAAGCAGGTGCCCTTGGGCTCTACTGCATGAGACAGGTCAAATGGAGATGTTATTGGTGCCCTCGCAGCAAACCGATGATGAACGGGAAGACAGTGATACCTAGAAAGGTGGAAGTAGTACTTTGGAATACTTAGAATAGAGACTTTTTTGCTACAGCTAAGAGGTGAATTATATTGATTTTAGTAGTCTGATAGTTTTCAAAAAACTTGGAAGCTATGTGGGAAACAGGATTGACTTCATTTACCTATTGAGTAAGAATAGTAAGGAGATAATCTGGGGTGCAGATGCTAGCCACTTGGTGTAACTTGGGAGACTTATCATATAAGTCACTTGCTTAAGAGAATGTCTGTCATGTGGCAGGTATTCTACTTTGTTAACTGCTCTTCTCAGTGCTAATTTCCTCACATTTCTATTGTTATGTTAATAAAACCATCACTGATTATCAGCTCTTTCTACAAGACCCTGATCATATCCTGTCGCTAAGAAAGTAGAGATTCCTTTTTTTTCCTACTTTTTGGGTCACATCCGGTGATGCTTACAGATTCCTCCTAGCTCTGTACTCAGGAATTACACTTGGCAGTGCTTTAGAAACCCTATGGGATGCTGGGGATCGAACCTGGGTCATCTGTGTGCAAGATGAGTGCCCTCCCCACTGTACTATCACTCTGGCCCCAGTAAATTCCTCCTTATCAAGGCTCTGGCACACTGTAAATCTCTCATCACTTTCTGCTCGACTCCACACTCTTTTTCATCTTTTGGTCTTTCTCTTGTCTTTCATGTAGACGTTAGGCAATTATCTTGGTGAGTTTTGCTTTCACAAAAATCTTCATCAAAGAATGATAGTCAAATATCTGTGCAATTTAAATGACCTGGATAAATGACAATGATAGTGTTGACTGGTCTCAATAAAGAGGCTTTAGCACAGAGAGCTTCTTGGCTCAGAAAGTACTCTCTAAGTACTAGCTATCTTTATCATTTATTCTTACGCATTATGTAACGATGAACAGTTATTAGAATGTAGACTACTGTTCTATTAGAAAATCATATTTATCATTAAGAGTTGAGATAAAAAAAGGTGAGATAATTAGCCTTGAAGTCAGGGGAGTTCCTGGGGTCCTTCTATTCAGTCTTGGTCTTCTGCAGTGAGTGACTGGGGAGATTCGGGCTTCATATGGACAAACTGAGATGCAATTCTTGACTGGGTCTGTGGTCTATGCTAGACTGCATGGGAGAAATCTTGAGTTTTATAGTGTCGAACTCAAGTAAAAATAAGTTGGGTTTCATCAAGCCACTGATCAAAAAACCCTAATGGTTTGATTTTCAAACAGCACATGAGACATTTTTAATCTGCTTGACTGGTCAAGCCATTAAAATAGTAAAAAATTTTCTCCAATGGAAAATGTCCACAACCTCACTGCAGTTGCTGGGCACAGCTGACTATCCAAGCAGGTGGCTAAAGTGGGCAACCAGGTGTGCAGTCTTCAGGAGAAGGGCTGAAAGAAGCCATCAGCATAGTGTGTTTGTATATGTGGAGGAACATTTAAGAGGCATGCTGAGGGGTCTGGCCAGAGATACAGTTTGGGGGATATTTGCATAGGAATGGGGACATCTTTTAGAAGAGGGAAGGACTCCCCCCAACTGTTCCTTGAAACCCTAAGCTTCCTGAATCTACTGGAGCAGCCTAAGTGATTCTGAGTGACTCTCCTGAGGAGTGAGAGGCAGGAGGCTCCTGTAAAGATTGGCAGAGGGTTGCAGGGCCTGGGGGAAAGACTTCAGCCCTGTTCCTATGGCAGAAGTCTAGGGCACGCCCAGCTGGGCTCAAAGGAGCACCTGGACTTGGTCAGGTTCAAATTTTCTGAGTCTAACATTGAGCTTTGGAAAATAGATTTTTGTGCCACAAATCTGCATGAACACATGTGGTGTGTGTGTGTGTGTGTGTGTGTGTGTGTGTACAATACATGCATATACACACTCTGAGTTTGAGAGCCCAGGGAAGTTTTACCCTGGAACAGCTCAAATGCAGCACTGAAGGTCTGTGGCATCCTCTGTAAGAGTTTGCAATGGCAACGGTGAAGAGCTTGGGTTCTAAACAGGGATTTAGATTATTCAGGAATGATTCACTGTTTTCAGCATCAGGGAAGCCGCCTAGGCTCAGGACAGAACATTTGAGTTCTGGCTCCACTAGGTGAGGAAGACCAAGACTACATTCTTCTTCAAAGCTCCAATCAGAAAGAAGAATCGGAGGTCACAAAATGGAGGGACTTGGTTCCTGCATGTCAAAGGGGAAGGGATGCTTCTGAGGGATGTTAAAAAACCCTTTAGACATTAGACCCAGATAGAGTTTTTAAAATAAAGATGCTAGAGCAATAGATAAATGCAAATGGAAATTCACAATAATAATACCGGGAAATGAATAAATTCCTAAATTTTGGAATTAGGGCAGCCCTAGAGAAAGAAAGCCTTTGGAAAAGCTACACAATTGAGGTTAGTGCTAAAACTGTCCTTAGTGACATAAGCAAAGAATATAAATTAGGTCAATTTATATTAGATAGTTACAATTAGAAAGTAATGAAAACCTTGCAAAAACAGCTATTGACAAAGGGCCGGCAAGGGATTTCTTGAGTGATTTGAACTTAACACACACTGTACAAATCAGCAGATCAGAATGGGCTGCATCTTAGATTAAAAAAAGCTGGTATCATGCCTACTTGGTTCTTTGCAGTTATGTCCACATTTGGCAAACTGAATTGTGATCTGAAATGAACCCAGGAAAATGGGACTCCAACTTTAAAATCAGAGAGAAGTCACTCATGTGCTCAGAGTCTGTAGTCAGGACACAAATCTAGGGGCCAGGACTGGCAGAGGGATGTCTATAGACAAAACATATAGGAAAGAAAACAGGACAAGCCATTGACTGCTAAGGAAAACTCAGTATCTTAGCTGATTTTTAGATTGTTATAAAATAGTATGCATTGTTCTGGACCAATTATCAGACCTTTATTATCAGAAAGTTGATCGCCTCATCAGTCTGAAGGATGTGGTCATCAGTTCTCTTTCTTTGTGTGGCCATCAAAACATAATTTTTTTGGCGCAGGTGAAAGGCACACCCTGTGGTGCTAAGGGCTTACTCCTTGCTCTATGCTCAGGAATTACTCCTGGTAGGGATGCCAGGGATCCAACCTGGGTGTGTTACATGAAAGTCAAATGCCCTACCTGTTGAAATATCATTCCTGACCCTCAAAAACATATTTTAAAGAACTAAATTGCTGTAGGACTGACATCCGAAAGTTTTACTTTTATGATTATTCTATTTGTCAATTACTTTCAATTTTGGAATTAGATAAATTAATTTTTTTAGGCACCATGATAGACAACAATTCATAGTTGAGCTCCAGGCATGCAGTGTTCTAACACCAATCTCATCATCAATGTAACTTCCTCCCCAGTGTCATCATTTTATCTCCCAACCCCCAGCCTTCCCCCTTGAAGGCACTGTTTGTTTGTTTTTTAAATATTTTTATTATATCACCTTGAGACATACAATTACAAAGGTGTCCATAATTGGCTCTTGGTAATAAATAATTCCAGCACCCATCCCTCCACCAGTGTTCCATTTCTACCACCAATGTACCCCATCCCTCCCCGCCCACCCCAGGCTACCTGCTGTTGAGGTAGCCCTGTTTTCTCTATTTCTCTCTCTGTCTATCTCTCACTGTCTCTGCATCTCTCTCCCTCTTCTTTTTACATATTGTGGCTATCCCTGGGGATATTTAGAGTTTATCCTTAAGTCTCATCGTGTATATTAAATGGTACTTTTTTCCCACACTTAGTAAAACACTGGTATCTATTTATATCCTATTAATGAAAGCAGTGATTCTATAGCTGTCCTTTTCCTTCTGACTAATTTCACTCAGCATAATTGTCTCCATGTCCATCCATTTGCAGGTATATTTCATAATTTCGTCTTTTTGTTACAGCTGCATAGTATTCCATAGTGTAGATGTACCATAGTTTCTTTAGCCAGTCCTCTGTTCTTGGGCACTTAGGTTGTTTCCAGATTCTAGATATTGTGAATAGCGCAGAGATGAATAAAGAAGTAAAGATAGTGTTTCTGCTATGTGTTTTTCGGTCTCTCGGGTATATTTCCAGGAGTGCTATTGCTGGATCATATGGGAGCTCAATATCTAGTTTTCAGAGGAATGCCCATATTGTTTTCCAAAAAATGCTGGACCAGTCGGCACTCCCACCAACAGTGGATGAGAGTCCCTTTTCCCCACAATCATGCCAGCACCGGTTGTTCTTGATGTTTTGGATGTGTGCCAGTCTCTTTGGTGTGAGAAGGTACCTCATTGTTGTTTTGATTTGCATCACCCTGATGAATAAAGATGAAAAGCACTTTTCATATGCCTTTTGGCTATTCAAATTTCTTCTTTTTGGAAGCTTCTGTTCATTTCTTCTCCCCATTTTTTGATGGGGTTGGCTGTTTTTTTTTGTGGAAGTGCTACCAATGCCTGATATATCCTGGATATTAACTCCTTGTCAGATGGGTATTGGGTGAATATCCTTTCCCACTCTGTGGATTGTCTTTTGTATCTTGGTCACGGTTTCTTTTGAGGTGCAGAAGCTTTTCAATTTTATGTAATCCCATTTGTTTATCTTTGCTTCCATTTGCTTGGTCAGTGATTTGTCGTCTTTAAAGATACTTTTATTTTCGATATCGTAGAGTGTTTCTCCTATGTTTTCTTCGATGTACCTTATAGATTCATGTCTGATGTTGAGATCTAGAATCCATTTTGATCTGACTTTTGTGCATGGCATTAGAGAAGGTCTAAGTTCATTTTTAACATGTAGCTGCCCAGTTTTCCCAGCACTATTTGTTGAAGAGGCTTTCTTTGCTCCACTTAATATTTTTTGCTCATTTAGTGAAGACTATGTGGTTGTATATTTGACAGTGTGTTTCAAGATATTCAGTTCTATTCCATAGTCTACAGGTCTGTCTCTATACCAATACCACACGGTCTTAATTACAACTGCTCTGTAGTAGAGCTTGAGGTTGGGGAAAGTGATACCTCCCATCTTCTTTTTCCCAAGGCTTGCTTTAGCTATTCGTGGGGGTTTATTATTCCACACAAATTTCAGGAGTGTTTGTTCAATGTCTTTGAAGAACATCATGAGTATATTTATAGGGACAGCATTGAATTTATATAAAGCTCTAGGGAGTATTACCATATTGATAATGTTAATCTATCCAATCTATGAGCAGGGAATGCATCTCCATTTCCTCGGGTCCTCTTTTATTTCCTGAAGTAATATTTTGTAGTTTACTTTGTAGAGATCCTTTACATTCTTTGTCAAAATGATTCCTAGGTATTTGATTTTCTGTGGCTCAATTGTGAATGGGATAGTTTCTTTTTATGTCCCTTTCTTCTCTTTTCGCTGTTTGCATATAGGAAGACCATTGACTTTTGGGTATTGATTTTGTACCCTGACACTCTACTATAGGAATGTATTATTTCTAGGAGCATCTTGGTAGAGAGTTTTGAGCTTTCCAGGTATAATATCATGTCATCTGCAAATAGTGATAAATTGGCTTCTTCCTCTTCCTATCCGGATGCCCTTAATGTCTTTTTTCTTTCCCTGATTGCTATGGCAAGTACTTCCAGTACTATATTGAATAGAAGTGGTGTGAGTGGGCAGCCTTGTCTTGTCCCTGGTCTTAAGGGGAAGGCTTTCATTTTTTCCCCATTGAGAATGATGCTCGCTGTGGGCTTGTAGTAGATGGCCTGGATTATCTTGAAGAAGTTTCCTTCAATCCCCATTTTACAGAGAGCTCTTATCATGAATGGGTGTTGAAACTTGTGAAATGCCTTCTCTGCATCTATTGATATGATCATATGGTTTTTATTTTTCTTTTTGTTGATATGATGTATTATGTTGATTGACTTGCGGATGTTGAACCATCCTTGCATTCCCGGGATATATCACATTTGGTCATGGTGTATAATCTTTTTTGATGATTCTTTGGATTCTATTTGCTAGTATTTTTGTTGAAGATCTTAGCATCTGTGTTCATCAGGGAGATTGGTCTGTAGTTTTCCTTTTTTTGTGACATCTCTTTTTTTTGCCCTTTTTATAATTTTATTTTGTATAAGTATATGTGTAATTATAGACCTATTTTTTAAATTTTTTTTATTTGAATTTTTTTATTTTTACAATTACAAAGATATACAATTAAAAAAGTTCATATTTGGGTTTTGTTCATACAGTGTTGCAGCACCCATCCCGCCACCAGTGCCCATCTCCCACCACCAACGTCCCCCGGTTCCCTCCCCTCCCCCAGCCCTCCTCCATGGCAGGTTCTTTATTTCTTTCCATTTCTCTCTCTTTCTCTTTTCCTTCCCCCCAGACTATGGATTACAGAACATACATTAAAGGGTTGTCATGTGTATCTTTTTGCCTCTATTTAATGCTCAGTTCCAGGTTGGCATAAGTACCCTCAACAATTGTTAGCACACTGTTCCATTTTCTGTCTTACCTAGCCTCTGACTCCCACACGTTTGTGATAACTTCCACCTTTGACAGGACCTCCTGATGTATGTTTCACTTGTCCTTGGATATTGGTATCATAATATGTACCTATATATTTATGTTATGCAGATAAATGCAGTCATTCTGTATCTGTCTCTCTCCTTCTGGCTAATTTCGCTCAACATAATCTTCTCCATGTCCATCCATTTGTAGGCAAATTTTATAACTTCATTTTTCCTAACAGCTGCATAGTATTCCATTGTGTAGATGTACCAAAGCTTTTTTATCCAGTCATCGATTTTCGGGCACTCTGGTTGCTTCCAGATTCTGGCTATTGTGAATAATGCTGCTATGAACATAAAAGTAGGGATGGTGTTTCCGCTGCGTATTTTTTGGCTTCCCAGAGTAGATTCCCAGGAGTGGTATGGCTGGGTCAAATGGGAGTTCAATTTCTAGTCTTTGGAGGAATGTCCATATTGTTTTCCAGAAAGGCTGTACCAGCCGGCATTCCCACCAACAATGGATGAGTGTCCCCTTTTCCCCACACCCACGCCAGCACTTGTTGTTCTTGTTCTTTTGAATATGTGCGAGTTTCTGTGGTGTAAAGTGGTATCTCATTGTTGTTTTGATTTGCATCTCTCTGATGATGAGCATTTTTTCATATTTTTTTTTTACCATTCGAATTTCTTCCCTTGCTGAAGTTTCTGTTCATTTCTTCTCCCCATTTTTTGATGGGGTTGTTTGTTTTCTTCTTGTATGTGCCTCATAAAAGCTATTTGGGAGTGTTTCTGCTTCTTCAGTTTCCCGGAAGAGCTTGGAAAAGAATTGGGAGTAGGTCTTCTTTAAATGTTTGGTAGAATTCACTGATAAATACATCTGGACCTCGGCTTTTGTGTTCAGGGAAAAAAAAATATTTTGTAGATTTTTAAAATTTTTTTATTATACCACAGTGAGACATACAATTACAAAGGTGTACACAATTGGTTCTTGGTAATACAGTATTCCAGCACCCATCCCTCCACCAGTGCCCCATTTCCACCACCAATGTACCCCACCCCTCCCACCATTCCCCAGGCTGCCTCAACAGAAGGTAGCCCTATTTCCCTCTCTTTCTCTCTCTCTGTCTCTCTCTGTCTCTGCATCTCTCTCCCTCTTGTTTTTACATTGTGGCTACCCCTGCAGATATTTAGAGTTTATCACTTAAGTCTCTTTGTGAATATTCAATGGTGAGTTTTAATCTGCTATTACCATTTCCCACATTTAGTAAAACACTGGTATCTATTTATATCCTATTAATGAATGCAGTCAGTCTATATCTGTCCTTTTCCTTCTGACTAATTTCACTCAGCATGAAAGTCTCCATGTCCATCCATTTGCAGGTAAATTTCATAATTTCATCTTTTCTGACAGCTGCATAGTATTCCATAGTGTAGATGAACCACAGTTTCTTTAGCCAGTCCTCTGTTCTTGGGCACTTAGGTTGTTTCGAGATCCTAGCTATAGTGAATAGCGCAGAGATGAATAAAGAAGTACAGATAGTGTTTCTGCTATGTGTTTTTCGGTCTCTCAGGTATATTCCCAGGAGTGCTGTTGCTGGATCAAATAGGAGCTCAATGTCTAGTTTTTCAGAGTAATGCCCATATTGTTTTCCCAAAGGGCCAGATCAGTTGGCAGCCCACCAACAGTGGATGAGAGTCCCTTTTTTCCCCACATCCACGCCAGCACTGGTTGTTCTTGCTGTTTTGGATGTGTGCCAGTCTCTTTGGTGTGATAAGGTACCTCATTGTTGTTTTGATTTGCATCTCCCTGATGATTAAAGATGAAGAGCACTTTTTCATATGCCTTTTGGCCATTCGAATTTCTTCTTTTTTGGAAGCTTTTTTTTATTTATTCTCCCCCATTTTTGATGGGGTTGGCTGTTTTTTTCTTGTGAAGGACTACTAGTGTCTGATATAACCAGGATGTTAACCCCTTGTCAGATGGGTATTGGGTGAATATCCATTACCACTCGGTGGATTATCTTTGTATCTTGGTCACCATTTCTTTTGAGGTGCAGAAGCTTTTCAATTTTATGTAATCCCATTTGTTTATCTTTGCTTCCATTTGCTTGGTCAGTGGTGTGTCGTCTTTAAAGATACTTTTAGTTTCGATGTCGTAGAGCATTTCTCCTATGTTTTCTTCAATGTACCTTATAGATTCATGTCTGATGTTGAGATCTATAATCCATTTTGATCTGACTTTTGTGCATGGCATTAAAAGGAGGTCTAAGTTCATTTTTTACATGTAGCTGCCCAGTTTTCCCAGCACCATTTGTTGAAGAGGCTTTCTTTGCTCCACTTAATATATTTTGCTCATTTAGTGAAGACTATGTGGTTGTATATTTGACAGTGTGTTTCAGGATATTCAGTTCTATTCTATAGGTCTAGGGGTCTGTCTCTATACCAATACCACACTGTCTTAATTACAACTGCTCTAGAGTAGAGCTTGAGGTTGGGGAAAGTGATACCTCCCATCTTCTTTTTCCCAAGGATTGCTTTAGCTATTCGTGGGGTTTTATTATTCCACACAAATTTCAGGAGTGTTTGTTCAATTTCTTTGAGGAATGTCATGAGTATCTTTATAGGGACTGCATTGAATCTATATAAAGCTCTAGGGAGTATTACCATTTTGATAATGTTAATCCTTCAGATCAATGAGCAGGGAATGTGTCTCCATTTCCTCAGGTATTCTTTTATTTCCTGAAGTAACGTTTTGTAGTTTTCTTTGTAGAGATCCTTTACATTCTTTGTCAAACTGATTCCTAGGTATTTGATTTTCTGTGGCACAATTGTGAATGGGATAATTTCTTTAATGTCCCTTTCTTCTCTTTTCGCTGTTTGCATATAGGAAGACCATTGACTTTTGGGTATTGATTTTGTACCCTGACACTCTACTATAGGAATGTATTATTTCTAGGAGCCTCTTGGTAAAGAGTTTCAGGTTTTCCAGGTATAATATGTCATCTGCAAATAGTGATAACTTGGCTTCTTCCCTTCCTATCCGGATGCCCTTAATGTCTTTTTCTTCCCTGATTGCTATGGCAAGTACTTCCAGTACTATATTGAATAGAAGTGGTGTGAGTGGGCAGTCTTGTCTTGTCCCTGATCTTAAGGGAAGGCTTTCATTTTTTCCCCATTGAGAATGATGCTCGCTGTGGGCTTGTAGTAGATGGCCTGGATTATCTTGAAGAAGGTTCCTTCAATCCCCATTTTACAGAGAGCTCTTATCATGAACGGGTGTTGAATCTTGTGAAATGCCTTCTCTGCATCTATTGATATGATCATATGGTTTTTATTTTTCTTTTTGTTGATATGATGTATTATGTTGTTGACTTGCGGATGTTGAACCATCCTTGCATTCCCGGGATATATCCCACTTGTTCATGGTGTATAATCTTTTTGATGACTCTTTGGATTCTATTTGCTAGTATTTTGTTGAAGATCTTAGCATCTGTGTTCATCAGGGAGATTGGTCTGTAGTTTTCTTTTTTGTGACATCTCTGTCTGCTTTGGGTATCAGGGTGATATGTGCCTCGTAAAAAGCTATTTGGGAGTGTTTCTGTTTCTTCAATTTGCCAGAAGAGCTTGAAAAGAATTGGGAGTAGGTCCTGTTTAAAGGTTCTGAATAATTCACTTGTGAATCCATCTGCACCTGGGCTTTTGTGTTTGGGGGAGACTTTTGATTACCGATTCTATTTCCTCGGTGGAGATAGGTTTGTTGAGGTATTGCAAATCTTCTTGTTGCAGACTTGGGAGGCTATAGGAATTCAGGAATTTGTCCATTTCTTCTGATGGATGGCGAAGGAGCTTTGAACTTGCCTCTTAGCTTTTCTGCTTTAAGCTGTATCCCACAAGTTCTGGTAATTCATGTCTTCAGTCTCATTTGTTTCCAGAATCTTTAGTTTTCCTCTTTGATTTCTTTTATGACTTGCTGGTTTGTTCAGCAGTAGGCTGTTTAGTTTCCAGGTGGTATTGGTCTCCGTTTTTATTGTACAATTAACTTCTATTTTCAGTGCATCATGGTCTGCAGAAAAAATAGTTTAGCACAATTTCTTTCTTCTTGATTTTATGGATGTATGATTTATGAAACCAGCATGTGATCTATTTTGGGTAATTTCCATGTGCATGGAGAAGAAAGTGTTTTCAGTTTTAAGGGATGAAATGCCTGTATGTAATCTACCAGCCTCTTTATTCCATCTCATCTTTTAGGACCAGTATTTCCTTGGTAATTTTCAATCTTGTTGATCTATCCAGGGTTGATAGAGCGGTGGTGAGTTCTCCAACTTCCTGGTGTGTTGCTGTCAATGTCTTATTTGAAGTCCATTAGTAGTTGGTTTTGGTATTTTGCTGGCCTACTCAGTTAGGTGCATATATTTAATAAGCGTATTTCTTCCTGATATATGCATCCCTTTTGACTATTAAAAGTGACTTCACTAGCCCTTCTGACCTTCTTCAGCCTGAAGTATATATTTCGGATACCAGTATGCGCCTTCCCCCGGCCCTTTTTGGATGGTGTTTTTTGTGTGTGAGGGCTGTTCCAGCCTTTTATTTTTTTGAGGCTGTCTTTGCTCCTATTGTTCTGGTGTGTTTCTTGAAGAGCTAGAGAATGCGAGTTCATTTTTTTTTTTTTTTTTTGATCCATTTTACTCACTCTGTGTGTTCTCGTTAATGGTGTATTTAGACCGTGACATTGAGAGAGATTATTGTCATAGGATTTTATGCCCATCTTTTCTGTATAGGTTGTTTGTTTCTTTTGGGTTATGTCTGCGTCTTATAGTAGATCTTTCCAGTCCTTCTTTTAAGGTTGGTTTGATTTTACAAAAGTTCCTAAGCTGTTGTTTATCAAAAGTTGCATATCTGTCTTTCAAATCTGTTGAGAGTTTAGCTGGATAAGGAATTCTTGCTGAGGCATTCATTTCATTAATTTTTACTATATCCTACCACCGCCTTCGTGCTTGGAGGGTGTCTTCTGAGAAGTCTGCTTAAAGTCGAATGGATGCTCCTTTTGTATACAATTTCCTTCTTTGATCTTGCTGCCTGAAAATTCTGTCTCTGTGCTATGGCATCCATTACTTTGACTAGGATGTTTTCTTGGGGTCTTTCTATCGGGGTCTCTTCTTGCTGGTGCGCGTTGGGCTTCTTGGATCTGGATGCCTTCGTTCTTTAACTCGGGGAACTTTTAAGCCAGGATGTTTTTAACTGCTTTAATTTCCTTGGGGTTAATTTCCTGTCCCTCTGGGACACGATGGTCTTATGTTGTTCTTTCGGCTTATTCCCATTGTTCTGCATGTGGAATTGCTGATCCATTTTCCATTCTTTTTCCATCTTATGTAGTTCTATAGGTGCTTTCTGCAGCTCATCTTCAGTCTCACTGGATTCTCTTCCGCTGCTCTCATCCCTACTGTTGAGGAAGCCCCTATTGTGTTTTTCATTTCATCTACTGAGTTTTTAAGCTGATGATATTTCTATTTGCATAGTTCTCATTTCCTCCATGGTTATTGACTGCCTTTCAACTGCAAGCTGTTTATGTTCTCCTGTATTTTATTGGACATCTACTCCATTTTGTCGTTGAGCTCATAAACATCTACCAATTTCTTCTCTAATTTCATTGTCAGAGATCTTGCACATCTTATTCTTTTTGAGTCTTCAGAGTCAATTCTTCATCTGTCTTGAGCTGGGGATCTCCCGTTTCCCCCATGGTATTGCGGTGCTCAGGATAGATTCCTCTATTATTACTATTTCTTTTTTCTTGAGGGTATTACCTTCCCTTGGTGTTAGAATTTTCTAGTTTTGTATTAAT
>JAJIBD010027697.1:0-12857 GCA_021461705.1 Cryptotis parvus | reverse complement strand
CTTTTTTTTTTTTAAAATTTTTTATTATACCACCGTGAGACATACAATTACAAAGGTGTTCATAATTGGTTCTTGGAAGTGCAGTACACCAGCACCCATCGCTCCACCAGTGCCCCATTTCCACCACCAATGTACACCACCACCACCTCCCGACCCACCCCAGGCTGCCTCAATAGCAGGTACCCCAGTATCTTCTCTTTCTCTCTCTCTCTCTGTCTCTGCATCTCTCTCCCCTTGTTTTACACATTGTGACTAGCCCCTGCAGATAGAGTTTATAACTTAAGTCTCTTTGTGTATATTCAATGGTAAGTTTTAATATGCCATTACCATTTCCCCACATTTAGTAAAACACTGGTATCTATTTATATCCTATTAATAAATGCAGTCATTCTATATCTATCCTTTTCCTTCTGACTAATTTCACTCAGCATGATAGTCTCCATGTCCATCCATTTGCAGGTAAATTTCATAATTTCATCTTTTCTGACAGCTGCATAGTATTCCATAGTGTAGATGTACCACGGTTTCTTTAGCCAGTCCTCTGTTCTCTGGCATTTAGGTTGTTTCCAGATTCTAGCTATAGTGAATAGCGCAGAGATGACTAAAGAAGCACAGATAAGTGTTTCTGCTATGTGTTTTTCGGCCTCTCGGGTTATATTCCCAAGAGTGCTATTGCTGGATCAAATGGGAGCTCAATATCTAGTTTTTGGAGGAATGCCCATATTGTTTTCCAAAAAGGCTGGAACAGACGGCACTCCCACCAACAGTGGATGAGAGTCCCTTTTTCCCCACATCCACGCCAGCACTGGTTGTTCTTGCTGCTTTGGATGTGTGCGAGTCTGTGTGGTGTGAGATGGTACCACATTGTTGTTTTTGATTTGCATCTCCCTGATGTCTGCCCTGGGGGGGGGGAGGGAACAGGGTGTCACCAAAGTCTTAGGACACCTGGGGCCCAGGAAGGCCAGACGGAACAGATGAAGAGCACTTTTTCATATGCCTTTTGGCCATTCAAATTTCTTCTTTTTGGAAGCTTCTGTTCATTTCTTCTCCCCATTTTTTGATGGGGTTGGCTGTTTTTTTCTTGTTGAGTGCTACCAGTGCCTGGATATATCCTGGATATTAACCCCTTGTCAGATGGGTATTGGGTGAATATCCTTTCCCACTCTGTGGATTGTCTTTGTATCTTGGTCACCATTTCTTTTGAGGTGCAGAAGCTTTTCAATTTTATATAATCCCATTTGTTTATCTTTGCTTCCATTTGCTTGGTCAGTGGTGTGTTGTCTAAAATAAAAACATACTTTTGTTGCTATGGCGTCATTGAGCGTTTCTCCTATGTTTTCTTCGATGTATCTTATAGATTCATGTCTGGTGTTGAGATCTATAATCAATTTTGATCTAAATTTTGTGCATGGCATTAAAAGGACGTCTAAGTTCATTTTTTTACACGTAGCTGCCCAGTTTTCCCAGAACCATTTGTTGAAGAGGCTTTCTTTGCTCCACTTAATATTTTTTGCTCCTTTATGGAAGATTAAGTGGTTGTATATTTGAGAGTGTGTTTCAGGATATTCAGTTCTATTCCATAGGTCTACGGCGTCTGTCTCTATACCAATACCACACTGTCTTAATTACAACTGCTCTGTAGCAGAGCTTGAGGTTGGGGGAAAGTGATACCTCCCCATCTTCTTTTTCCCTAGGATTGCTTTAGCTATTCGTGGGGTTTATTATTCCATACAAATTTCAGGAGTGTTTGTTCAATTTCTTTGAAGAACATCATGGGTATCTTTATAGGGACCGCATTAAATCTGTATAAAGCTCTAGGAGTATTACCATTTTGATAATGTTAATCCTTCCTATCCATGAGCAGGGAATGTGTCTCCATTTCCCTCAGGTCCTCTTTTATTTCCTGAAGTAATGTTTTGTAGGTTTTTTGTAGAGATCCTTTACATTCTTTGTCAAACTGATTCCTAGGTATTTGATTTTCTGTGGCACAATTGTGAATGGGATAGTTTCTTTAATGTCCCTTTCTTCTCTTTCGCTATTTGCATATAGGAAGGCCATTGACTTTTGGGTATTGATTTTGTACCCTGCCACTCTACTATAGGAATGCATTATTTCTAGGAGCCTCTTGGTAGAGAGTTTCGGGTTTTCCAGGTATAATATCATGTCATCTGCAAATAGTGATAACTTGGCTTCTTCCCTTCCTACCCGGATGCCCTTAATGTCTTTTTCTTCCCTGAATGCTATGGCAAGCACTTCCTGTACTATATTGAATAGAAGTGGTGAGAGTGGGCAGCCTTGTCTTGTCCCTGATCTTAAGGGAAGGCTTTCAGTTTTTCCCCCATTGAGAATGATGTTCGCTGTGGGCTTGTAGTAGATGGCCTGGATTATCTTGAGGAAGATTCCTTCCAATCCCCATTATACGGAGAGCTTTTATCATGAACAGGTGTTGAATCTTGTCAAATGCCTTCTCTGCATCTATTGATATGATAATATGATTTCTATTTTTTTGTTGATATGATTTATTATGTTGATTGACTTGCTGATGTTGAACCATCCTTGCATTCCTGGGATGAATCCCACTTGGTCATGGTGTATAATCTTTTTGATGACTCTTTGGATTCTATTTCCTAGTATTTTGTTAAAGATCTTAGCATCTGTATTCATCAGGGAGATTGGTCTGTAGTTATCCTTTTTGTGACATCTCTGTCTGCTTTGGGTATCAGGGTGATATGCGCCTCGTAAAAGCTATTTGGGAGTGTTTCTGTTTCTTCAATTTGCCGGAAGAGCTTGAAAAGAATTGGGAGTAGGTCATCTTTAAAGGTTTTGTAGAATTCACTGGTGAATCCATCTGGACCTGGGCTTTTGTGTTTGGGGAGACTTTTGATTACCGATTCTATTTCCTCGATGGAGATAGGGTTTGTTAAGGTATTCCAAATCTTCTTTTTGAGACTTGGGAGGCTATAGGAATTCAGGAATTTTGTCCATTTTCTGATGAATGCTTGAAGAGCTTTGAACTTTGCCTCTTAACACTACTTTCGCTGTATCCCACAAGTTCTGGTAATTCATGTCTTCAGTCTCATTTGTTTCCAGGAATCTTTGGATTTCCTCTTTGATTTCTTTTATGACTTGCTGGTTGTTCAGCAGTGAGCTGTTTAGTTTCCAGGTACTTGGTATTGGTCTCCGTTTTTGTGTACAATTAACTTCTATTTTCAGTGCATCATGGTCTGAAAAAATAGTTGGCACAATTTCTTTCTTCTTGATTTTATGGATGTATGATTTATGGCTCAGCATGTGATCTATTTTTGGAGTATGTTCCATGTGCACTGGAGAAGAAAGTGTTTTCAGTTTTTTGGGGATGAAATGCCCTGTATATGTCTACCAGCCCTCTTTATTCCATCTCATCTTTTAGGACCAGTATTTCCTTGGTAATTTTCAATCTTGTTGATCTATCCAGGGTTGATAGAGCAGTGTTGAAATCTCCAACTACAATTGTGTTGCTGTCAATGTCTTATTTGAAGTGTATTAGTAGTTGTTTTTGGTATTTTGCTGGCCACTCGTTGGGTGCATATATGTTTAATAGCGTGATTTCTTCCTGATATATACATCCCTTGACTATTAAGAAGTGACCTTCACTGGCCCTTCTGACCTTATTCAGCCTGAAGTATATGTTGTCGGATACCAGTATGGCCACCCCAGCCTTTTTGGATGGGTTTTTGAGTGAAGGACTGTTTTCCAGCCTTTTATTTTGAGCCTGTCTTTGCTCCGATTGTTCTGGTGTGTTTCTTGAAAGCAGAAGAATGTCGGATTCAATTTTTTGATTCATTTTGCCACTCTGTGTCTCTTAACTGGTGTATTTAGACCATTGACATTGAGAGAGATTATTGCCATGGGATTTTCTGCCATCTTTCTGTATAGGTTGGTTGTTCTTTTGGGTTATGTCTCGTCTTATAGTAGATCTTTCAGTCCTTCTTTTAAGGTTGGTTTTGATTTTACAAAGTTCCTAAGCTGTTGTTTATCCAAGAAGTTGCATATCTGTCTTTCAAATCTGAGTGAGAGTTTAGCTGGATAAAGAATTCTTGCTGAGGCATTCATTTCATTAATTTTTTTACTATATCCTACCACCGCCTTCGGGCTTGGAGGGTGTCTTCTGAGAAGTCTGCTTAAAGTCGAATGGATGCTCCTTTGTATACAATTTCCCTTCTTTGATCTTGCTGCCTGAAGAATTCTGTCTCTGTCTATGGCATCCATTACTTTGACTAGGATGTTTCTTGGGGTCTTTCTATCGGGGTCTCTTCTTGCTGGTACGCGTTGGGCTTCTTGGATCTGGATGCCTTCGTCTTTAACTCGGGAACTTTTAAGCCAGGATGTTTTTAACTGTTTTAATTTCCTTTGGGGTTAATTTCCTGTCCCTCTGGGACACCGATGATTCTTATGTTGTTCCGCCTGGCTTATTCCCATTGTTCTCTGTGCCGTTGCTGATCCATTTTCCATTCTTTTTCCATCTTATGTAGTTCTCTTGAGTGCTTTCTGCAGCTCATCTTCAGTCTCACTGATTCTCTCTTCCGCTGCTCTCATCCTACTGTTGAGAGCCCCTATTGTGTTTTTCATTTCATCTACTGAGTTTTTAGGTGATGATATTTCTATTTGCATAGTTCTCATTTCCTCCCTTAATTTATTGACTGCCCTTTCAACTGCTTCATTTATGTTCTCCTGTATTTTATTGGACATCTGCTCCATTTTGTCGTTGGAGCTCCTTAAACATCCTACCAATTTCTTCTCTAATTTCATTGTCAGAGAGATCTTGCACATCTGTATTCTTTTTTGAGTCTTCAGGGTCAATTCCTTCATCTGTCTTCGAGCTGGGGATCTGCGTTGTTTCCCCATGGTGTTGCGGTGCTCAGGGATAGATTCCTCTATTGTACTGTTTCTTTTTTTCTTGAGGGTATTACCTTCCCTTGGTGTTGAATTTTCTAGTTTTTGTATTAATAAGCTGCCCGTGGTGATCGGGCTGTCCGCCAAGGCTAGCCGCACACCCCAGGGAGAATACCTGAGGCGGAGACAGGCCCCTGTGAGCGTTCAAAATGTCCATTTACTTCCACTTCTGCTCGGACTTCTGGTTGTAGTTCCACCTTCTGCCAAGACCTGGGGCTCTACCACGGCCCCAGGAGCCCACCCCGCCAGCAGCACACCAGAGAGAGAATACCTTTGGTGGCTCCAATGTAGGCGAAAGTAAAGGTTTGAGTCTGATTACCTGAAATCTGCAAACAGGCAGTCCTTTCAGCTCTGACTTCTGGATCACGACGTCGATATCCGCCTGAATGCGCTCTTGCTGTGAACACATTCCCATGAAATAAATCCCTCTGGCCGAGGTTGGGGCTGAAGGCAAAGTGGATTCGAAGTGATGCGGGCTGAGAGAGGAGGAGGAGGAGGTAGTGGTGGTGGTCAAACTTACAAATTTCTATCAGGTTTATTTATCTATTTAAATTCAGGCAGATTTTTTGTGAATCTACTGCTCATCCCTTCCAGACAAATGTTTTCACCCCCAACAATTTTGTTTTATGCAAGATCCTTTCATATTTACTTTTGTTCTCTCTCCATATGAATCTAGAGTATTCAAGACATTTTAAATTAACCTGTAGAACATCTTGTAAAAGGAAAATTTCTCTACAGGTAGAAAAAGGGAAATTACCGAAGCGTGGGAGCCAGTAGTTAGGTAAGATAGAGAAGGGAACATGTGTGAATAAATGTCAAAAGGTCTGATACCAACATAGAACTGAGTATTAAATACAGAAAAAAATGCAAATGATGGCTTCTACGCACGTAGTGTAACCTACAATGTGGGAGAAGGAGGAGAGAGAGAGGGAGAGAGAGAGGAGATAAAAACCTGCCATTTAGGCAGGACGTGGGAGGGTGAGAGAATTGGGGACATGGGTGTTGGCTGAGGGGCACTGGTGGAGGGAGGGGTGCTGGAACATTGTGTGACCGAAACCCCCAAGCGTGAACAATGTTGTAAATTGTATATCTCATGGTGGTATAATAAAATGTTAAAAAAATGATTAAAGGATTAGAGGGAATCTGAGGTGATTAGTGCAGGCACTGGGGTGGGATTGGAATTAGACTCTGTGTGTCTGAAACCCAAGTCTCAACAACTTTGTAAAGCACGGTGCTGAAATAAAAAATTTTAAAATATAAAAAAATTTCTCTACAGGTAGAATGTGGGCATTAACTATAACATCTTTTATTTTGAAATGTAATGTCTGAAATCCAAGTGAAAACTAGCTTAAATACTGCAGATATAATGACACATAAATGGGATGACTTCTTTTATGAATACCACCTTTAAATATGATCCACTCTTACTCTTAGAAACTCATTCTTATTTGGACAATTTTGATCCTCTTAATTTATTTTACAGCTGACATCATATCTACTCTGGTCTGAGTATTAGAATAATAAACCCCCATGAATAGCTAAAGCAATCCTTGGGAAAAAGAAGATGGGAGGTGTCACTTTCCCCAACCTCAAGCTCTACTACAGAACAGTCGTAATTAAGACAGTGTGGTATTGGTATAGAGACAGACCCGTAGACCTATGGAATAGAACTGAATATCCTGAAACACACTCTCAAATATACAACCACTTAATCTTCCATAAAGGAGCAAAAAAATATTAAGTGGAGCAAAGAAAGCCTCTTCAACAAATGGTGCTAGGAAAACTGGGCAGCTACATGTAAAAAAATGAACTTAGACCTCCTTATAACGCCATGCACAAAATTCAGATCAAAATGGATTATAGATCTCAACACCAGACATGAATCTATAAGGTACATCGAAGAAAACATAGGAGAAACACTCTACGACATCGAAACTAAAAAGTATGTTTAAAGATAACACACCACTGACCAAGCAAATGGAAGCAAAGATAAATAAATGGGATTATATAAAATTGAAAAGCTTCTGCACCTCAAAAGAAACGATGACCAAGATACAAAGACAATCCATAGAGGGGGAAAGGATATTCACCCAATACCCATCTGACAAGGGGTTAATATCCGGGATATATCTGGCACTGGTAGCACTCAACAAGAAAAAAAAAGCAGCCAACCCCATCAAAAAAATGGGGAGAAGAAATGAACAGAAGCTTCCAAAAAGAAGAAATTTGAATGGCCAAAAGGCATATGAAAAAGTGCTCTTCATCTTTAATCATCAGGGAGATGCAAATCGAAACAACAATGTGGTACCATCTCACACCACACAGACTGGCACACATCCAAAGCAGCAAGAACAACTGGTGCTGGCATGGATGTGGGGAAAAGGGACTCTCATCCACTGTTGGTTGGAGTGCCGGCTGTTCCAGCCTTTTGGAAAACAATATGGGCATTCCTCCAAAAACTAGATATTGAGCTCCCATTTGATCCAGCAATAGCACTCTTAGGAATATACCCGAGAGGCCGAAAAACACATAGCCGAAACATTATCTGTACTTCTTTATTCATCTCTGCGCTATTCACTATAGCTAGAACCTGGAAACAACCTAAATGCCAGAGAACAGAGGACTGGCTAAAGAAACTGTAGTACATCTACACTATGGAATACTATGCATCTGTCAGAAAAGATGAAATTATGAAATTTACCTGCAAATGGATGACCTGGAGACTATCATGCTGAGTGAAATTAGTCAGAAGGAAAAGGACAGATATAGAATGACTGCATTTATTAATAGGATATAAATAGATACCAGTGTTTTACTAAGTGTGGGAAATGGTAATGGCAGATTAAAACTCACCATTGTATATAAACAAAAGAGACTTAAGTGATAAACTCTAAATATCTGCAGGGATAGTCACAATGTGTAAAAGAAGAGGGAGAGAGATATAGAGAGAGACAGAGACAGAGAGAGAAAGAGAGGAAAAGGGGTACCCACTATTGAGGCAGCTTGGGGGGTGGGTGGGATGGGGTGGGGTACATTGGTGGTGGAAATGGGGCACTGGTGGAGGAATGGATGCTGGAATACTGTATTACCAAGAACCAATTATGAACACCTTTTTAATTGTATGTTTCATGGTGGTATAATTAAAAAATTAAAAAAAAATAATAAAATTTAAAAAAATGGCTTCTGACCAAAATCACAATCACAATCTTGATGTGATAATAATAGCAGGATTTTTTTTGCTCTTTGGCACACTTGGCGACGCCAAGGGTTACTCCTGGCTCTTTCCCTCAGGAATTACTCCTCACATTGCTCAGGACCATATGAGATACCAGGATTGAATCTGTATCAGCCTCATGCAAGGCAAACGCCCTCTCCACTGTGCTATCCCTCTGGCCCCAGAATAACAGAAAAGGTTCGAATAAAAGAAAATGGTTAAGTGTCGGGCGCCCGCCGGGTCCCCGACAGTGCCGGGAAGTGAGTTCCCTTCTACCTCCGGCCGGCGAGGAATGGATGAACACTCAGGAATCCGATGCGAGGTTTTAAAAAGTTTTACTTATCACAGGTTCAGGCATACAAATCAGCAAAAGGAAAAACCCGATGCTTAGGATTCCAGGCTAGAACCCCAGCCACGTGTAGGCCAAGATGGCGACCACCCTGTTTAAAGCTTCAAAGGGGAATAAATGCTCACAAGGCGAAATCCCACAGGGAAGAAGAAGCCCGGGAGAGCGGAACCAGCAAGTTTATACCCCCCCCCAACCCGCAACTCAGACCTTCCTCCCATTGTTATGGAAAGCAGGGAGGGTCCAATGCCCTCAGGTAGTCCCTCCCTGCATCTTACCTAGGGCCTTTACTGTGCTAATGTTTTGAGCCGGGAATGCCTTTTGTAATGTAGAGAAGGGGGTTTCTGAGATGGCATGTCACTGTACCAAAGACCAACACCAATGCCAGTTAAATATTTCTCCAGGCCTTCACAAGTCTCCTCTACTTCATTGTAGTTTTATATTTTATCAGGGAGCCATGCTTGTTTGTTTGGAAGCAAACAGCATTTCTCTCTGGTCTAATTACTTAGGTGTCCTACGTGGCCAGGCTAATATGCTGGTAAGATCTAGCTAGTCCCACGATGATTGTGATAGCATGGGAGAATATTTATACCAGCTAGTACAGCATACATGGTCGGATAAACTGCCACATTTAGACTACCCCTTATCTACGGAGTGATTTGCGGGAGGCAATCCAGAGCAGATGCAGCGGCCCTTAGGAGTCCTGCAACAGTTAAGAATCAGAGTTGTCAGAAAACTCACTGACAGACTTCTTTCCTACTCCAAGTTTTAAGGATTTTTGTGGCATTTATATGACACAAGGTCTTCACATGGAGTCTAATCACCTCTTTGAAGATAGAAGTAAAATCATGTGTATTCTGGAGGGCAGATGAAAACTTTTCATTACTTTGTTCTCTTCCTTTATTATTGATGACTAGGCAATATCCTCCCTTCCAATCTAAATCTTTCATAGATTTATATTTTATTAATATAAGGAAAAAAAGGAAGGAAAAGGATAAAGAGGACAAGGAGGACAAGGAGGACGAGGAGGTGGGTGGCGAGGGCTTCCTATTTGTGACAAATTGTGGCACCTTGGTCTGATTCTGCCCCAAACTAGTGTGTGATGTTAATCAAATGTCTTTTTTTCTCTCCATCCTGTTTTGCTATTCTTTCTGAATTAGGACATTGGGTTAGATGGAAGCTAAGAGCCTGTGTTTCCAGCTCCAACTTCTGAGGGCTCTATGTAGTAAATGAATGATCTAACCTTGATTTTACTTGATTCCACTTCTCTTCTTTTTCTTTTTTTGGGCGTTTTCCTCTTCTAAGGCAAGGATATACTTCAGCCGCCATGATATTTCTCCAGTAATATTGGCATCTAACCTTGGTCACCTCACTGTTCTGTATGACAAAGAGCATTAACACTGACAAAAAAACCCATTGCCTTTTTGTGTCTAAGGCTCTAGAAAAAGCCTGAGGCATCTTTCTCTTTATCCTTTGACAGAGTGTGAAACTTGGACCATGATGCCACCATCAATATTACAACAACTAAAATGGACCAGTTCACTATTTTGTAAGTTGTGGTCATTATTGTTAAATATCATCAGGCCAGTAAGAGCTCTTCTAAAAAACCTAGTCCATCACCCTCTCCACCACTGCCCTGTTATTATCCAAGTATGTTTGTGGATAAGAGGAGAGAAGGGACTTGCACAAAGTCACACATGGAGTGTTCACAGACAAGGGTCAAACCTGAGGGCTGATTCTAGCTCAGTGCCGTTCCCAGAGAAGTGTGTTACCAGCCATGTTGCAAACAGAATGCTTTCTTTAATCTGGCTAATTTGTTCATTATTTCATTAAAAAAAGAACCATGAATGCCTATAATATAGTCAATGCTGTGTGAGATCCTGGGACAAATGCTAGTGGAACCAAGCTATGTAAATCCCAGGTGCTACGGCTATCAACTAAGGGCTCTTTCTGTCTTGTTGTCTCTGGGTTCGTAAAAGAGCAAGTGGATTACCAATATTCGTTATTACTAATATCCAACTTCCAGGTCCCTGCCTCCCCTTTGATTTAGCAAACTAAGGTCCAAAATACTTTGATGCAGGCAACTCATAGAATTTAATGCCATTTCATCGATACACTTGAATGCACAGGCATTCATTAAGCACCTGCTGATTCAATCCTAACAAAGATGGAATTAGTCATCAAAAGAAAATGCTCAGGTTCCCACTGACTGGTTATATGCATGTTTTCTGTGAAAGGTAATGCTATATTAACCATGAAGACCCCTAGGAATAGTCATTTGCATAATGCATTGACTTTCACAACTTTGTAAACCAGGAGAGTGAGAATTAATATCTTCATTTTGCTGAGGTTCCAAATGGTTAAGACATGTTAGAGCTGGTGTCCCCTGGCTCTACTTCCTCATATCTGGGTACATTTTAATCAGACCATCATTAGAGCTACACCTGGTCTTTCTTAAGGCTTACTTCTGGCTCTACTCTCAGGAATCACTCCTGGCAGGCACAGGGGACCATATGGGAGGCCAGGGATTGTAACCTGGGTTGACCATACATGCAAGGCAAATGTCCTATCTGCTGTACCTATACGAAATGCCCCATCAGTCTGGACACTACAGCAGGGATTTTTGTTGTCAGAGAGAGAGAGAGAGAGAGAGAGAGAGAGAGAGAGAGAAATGCCTGCATATGGGGGGTGGTGGGAAATGTACACTGGTGAAGGGATGGGATTGGACCATTATAGGACTAAAACCCAATCATGAACAACTTTGTAACTGGATCTCACTGTGATCACTTGATCACTTGACATCCCGTTGTTCATCGATTTCCTCAAGTGGGCATCAGTAACATTTCCATTTAACCCTATCATGTGCCAGTATAGCCTAATGGCATCTGGTTGCTTCAAGAATACGAAGAGCCTCAAACCTTTCATTCAGGGTCTTGACGAAGAAGTCTGACCATCTTGTAGGTGGGCAGCCATGTGATCTTTTGACGTCCTGTGGGATACAGTCGGTAATGGTTCTAGTCCAGCGGTTGTCTCCAAATCGCATAACATGTCCAGCCCATCAGATTTTCTATGCCTTGGCAAACGAGACAGTGTCCCTGACCCTGGAACATCGACGGAGGTCAGAACTTCGGATTCCTTCTCTCACTTGAGTAAGGCATGATATTCCAAACATAGCTCCTAAAATTCCTCTTTGGAGACCTGAATAGCGTTCTCATCCTACTTTTGTAGGGCCTAGGTCTCCGAGGCGTATATTAATGCAGGGAGAATGGTGGAGTCGAAGAGAAGTGCCTGGAGCCGGAGGTTCTTTGTCCTTTTAGCTATTTCTATTTCTTCGATGTTCTTAAAAGCATTTCATGCCGCTCTCTTCCTCCTGTGCAGCTCAGGTTTTAGGTCGTTCATCATGTTGACTTCTTGACCTAGGCACACATAACTGTTGCATTCAGAGATGTTTGTTCCGTTGAGAGTGAATGGGGCCTCTGGAACTAGTTCATTTCTCATGAACACAGTTTTGTTGAAATTCAACTGTGTACCTATCTTTCCACACTGTCGGTCGAAGTCAGCCAGCATTTGTGCCTCTTGGCTAATGTTTGGTGTGGATTAGAATGATGTCATCAGCGAAGTGGAGGTGGCATAGTTGCCGACCGTCTATCTTCACTCCCATTCCTTCTCATTCTAATTGTCACATGATGTTCTCGAGGGTGGCGCTGAAGAGATTTGGTGAAATAGTATAACCCTGACGAACTCTTTTGACATCAATGATCACTTCCTTGTAGAATGGTGAGATCCTGGTGGTGTATCCGTAATAGAGCTCACGAAGTATCTTGATGTATTGGGTTTGAATACCCTGTTTTGCTAGGGCTTTGATGACCGCTTTGGTCTCAACAGATTCAAAGGCTTTCTTTAAATCAATGAATGTGAGACAGAGCGGCATCTTGTACTCCCTACAAACCTCAATGAGCTTGGTTACCATGTGGATATGGTCGATTGTGCTCAATCCTTTTTGGAAGCCAGCTTGCTCGCATGGTTGTCCTTCCAGCTAATGCTCTGAAAATCCTGTTTGGGATGACTCGAGTGAACAGCTTGTAGAATATGGACAACAGGCAGATGGGGCAATAGTTGCCAATGTCTCCTTCTTGAACAGTAGAACTGTCCTGCTGGTGTTTCATTGGGAGGGCACCTTGCATTCCGGCAGGTAGCGTCTGAAGAGCCAAACCAGTGTATTTATGAGTACTGACAGATGGCAGATTCTTCAGGTGTTCAGGTATGACTTTGTCTGGGCCTGGTACTTTTCCCTTCTTCGCCGACAAAATGGCATGTCAATTTTCAGAAGGGAGAATGTTTTGAATGACATATCCATCCTGCGGA
>JAJIBD010027696.1:0-14458 GCA_021461705.1 Cryptotis parvus | reverse complement strand
AAGAGTCATTTAAGGTATGAAACCAAAGCGCACAGTAAGAGTGCGACAACCTTGTACTCTACTGACCTGGTTTGAGTTCCTGGCTTCTCATGTGATTCCTTGAAGCTCCACAGGACTAATTCCTGAGACTGAAGGTCATCAGGATAACCCCAAGGTAAAAACGAAAAAGGTACCTTTCAAGGGGGCCGGATGTACAGAGAGGGAAACTTGCCTTAAATCCGGCTTAGCGTGGTTTTATCTCGAGACATCCCATGTTGTCCTTAGGAACTGCCAGGAGTGAAACTGAGTGCAGATTAGAGTAGCTCTGACACACTCCAGAATAGATTCCCAATAAAATCAATCACTCTAAAGTTGGAGTGTTTTGAAAAAGCCTCTCCATCATCGTGGGTACCCATCTTAAATAAATTTGGGAGCTCAAGACAGTTCACAAGGATTAATTTTGCCCTCACTCATGGATAAGATTCAGTCTGATCCCATGCATTGCCAATGGTCACTGAATTTTCAGCTTAGGTTTATCCTGGAGGAGCCAGAAGCAGGTGCTGAACACCAGTAGGTACTGTTCAAAATGTAATTTGAATAATTAAATTTAAATTTAATTTATTTTTGCTTTGGGTCACACCTCTAATGTTTAGAGTTACTCTCAGGCTCTGCTCAGAATTTACTCCTTGCAGAACTTCGGGGGACCTTTTGGAATTCTCTAGGATGAACCAGGTTAGCAGCTTACCGGCCAACGCTACCCGTTCTGTGCTCTACCTACAATCTAACCTGCAATAAATAAAAAAAAATTTTAAAAGGAAGGGCTTGGAATTTGTAGCTAAAACTTGATGATAGTGAAAAAAACTCTTTGTTTTGTGTTTTGAGACAAACCAGTAGAGACGTATGAACAAAATAGTCTTCTTTTTTTTAAGTAGTTGGGACAGAGTCCCAAGCAAAAAATTTAGTTAGAAACAAGGTATGCTAAATACTCTAGGAAAATGTTGTAAATTAACTGCCCTTTATTAGAAGACTTATAATCCTAAGGAATATTCTCATTCTCATTATGTTGATTATGGGTATACAAAATAAAACTTGGGAAGAAACCCAACAATACCACCAGTGGACTAAAATAATGGGGTCCCAAAACATGTATCAGAAACTCCATCTGCACCTCTATATTATTTATATTGCATATTCACAACCTTGAGAATCTGGAAACAATCTGAATATCTGAGAATAGAGAGGCTGGATAATGAACTATGGTACATCTACACAATGGAATACTATGTGCTGTCAGAAGATGCTAAAGTCATGAAATTTGCCTCCAAATGGATGAACATAGAATCCATCATGCTTGAGTGACAATATTTAAAGGGAAAGGATATAAGTGACTGCATTCATCTGTGTATATATATACCAGTTCTCTACTAATTAATTGGAAATTGCTGTGTGCCAAGGGTAGAGACTAACCTAAATTGAATGCTTGCATAGGGTTTACGTGATAACCCTTAAATAACAAGTGTTGAAGCTACAATGTGTATATAAAGGGTGAGGGAGAGAAAGAGACAGGGGGGGTGAAGAAAAACCAGAGGGGAGAGGGAGAGGGAGAAGGAGAAGAGGAGGGAGGAGGAAGGAGGGATTTTATCTTTTCAGGGTGATTCTTTTTTTTTAACATTTTATTATACCACCGTGAGATATACAATTAACGTTGTTCACGTTTGGAGGTTTCGGTCACTTAGTGTTCCAGTACCCGCCCTCCACCAGTGCCCATCACCCACCACCTATGTCCCCAATTCCCTCCCCTCCATGTCCTGCCTAAATGGCAGGTTCTTTATCTCTCTCTCTCTCTCTCTCTCTCTCTTCCTTCTCCTACACATTTGGAGTTACTCTTTACACTTGGAAGCCATCATTTGCATTTTTTGCCTGTATTTAATGCTCAGTTCTATGTTGGTATCAAATCTTTTGACATTTATTCCACACATGTTCCCTTCTCTATCTTACCTAACCTCTGACTCCCATAGCTTGTGGTAATTTCCACTTTTGGTAAGATCACCTGTATATTTATGTCATGCAAATAAATGCAGTCATTCTATGTCTCTCTCTTTCCTTCTGACTAATTTCACTCAACATGATTCTTTCCATGTCCATCCATTTATAGGCAAATTTCATAACTTCATTTTTCCTGACAGCTGCATAGTATTCCATTGTGTAGATGTACCAAAGTTTCTTTATCCAGTCATCAGTTCTCGGGCATACTGGTTGTTTTCAGGTTCTGGCTATTGTGAATAGTGCTGCTATGAAAATAAAAGTGCGGATTGTGTTTCTGCTGTGTGTTTTGGCTTCCCAGGGTATATTCCCAGGAGTGGTATGGCTGGGTCAAAGGGGGAGCTCAATTTCTAGTCTTTGGAGGGAATGTCCATATTGTTTTCCAGAAAGGTTGTACAAGTCGACATTCCCACCAACAATGTATGAGAGTCCCCTTTTTCCCCACATCCACGCCAGCACTAGTTGCTTTTACCCTTTTGGATATGGGCCAGTCTCTGTGGTGTGGTGATATCTCATTGTTGTTTTTGATTTGCATCTCTCTGATGATTAGTGATGATGAGCATTTTTTCCATATGCCTTTTTGGCCATTCGAATTTCTTTCCTTGTCAAAGTTTCTGTTCATCTCTTCTCCCCATTTTTTAATGGGGTTGGCTTTTTTCTTATATAGCTGTACCAGTGCCTGATATATCCTGGATATTAACCCCTTATCAGATGGGTATTGGGTGAATATTCTTTCCCATTCTGTGGACTGTCTTTCTATCTTGGTCACTGTTTCTTTTGAGGTGCAGAAGCTCTTCAGTTTCATGTAGTCCCATATGTTTATATTTTCTTCTAGTTTGCTTTGTTAATGGTGTTTCACCTTTGAAGATGTCTTTAGCTTCAATGTTGTGGAGGGTTTTTCCTATATTTTCTTCAATGTACTTTATGGAATCAGGTCTGATATTGAGATCTTTAATCCATTTTGATCTGATTTTTGTGCAAGGTGTTAGACACAGGTCCAAATTCATTTTTTACATGTAGCTGTCAGTTTTTCCAGCACCACTTGTTGAAGAGGCTTTCCTTACTCCAGTTTGGACTCTTTGCACCTTTATCAAAAGATTAACTGATCATGTCTTTGAGGGTGGGTGTCAGGATACTCAACTCTATTCCATGGTCCAGAGGTCTGTTTTTATTCCAGTACCACACTGTTTTAATTACTGCTGCTTTGTAATACAGTTTGAGGTTGGGAAAGGTGATGCCTCCCATCTTCTTCTTCCCAAGGATTGCTTTAGCTATCCGTGGGGGTTTATTATTCCATATGAATTTCAGGAGTGTTTGGTCAATTTCTTTAAAGAATGTAATGGGAATCCTTATAGGAATCGCGTTGAATCTGTACGAAGCTCTAGGGAGTATTACCATCTTGACAATGTTAATTCTCCCCATCCATGAGCAGGAATGTGTTTCCATTTCCTCGTGTCCTCTTTTATTTCTTGAAGCAGAGTCTTGTAGTTCTCTTTTGTATAGGTCCTTTACACACTTGGTTAAGCTGATTCCTAGGTATTTGATTTTCTGTGGCACAATGTGAATGGAATCGATTTCTTAATATACCAGGGGTGATTCTGAGTATCTTGTTCTCCCGTATACTGAAAGGGTCACACTCGCCTGCTTGACAACAGCTAGTATGAAGACTTCCTTATAATCTTCCTATAGTCTCAAAGTAGCCAGGGTTGTAGTTTCCTGGTAAATTCTACTGTCCCACTTGGGACAGTGGGTATAAAGAGGAGCTGTACCCAATCTAGAAAACACAGAAGTCTAAATAGATGTATTACCGGTAGGGCATCTGCCTTGCACGCGGCTGGCTTATGCCGGCACTGGTTTGATCTCGGCATCCCATATGGTCCCCCCGAAAGCACCACCAGGAGTAATTCCTGAGTGCAGAGGCCAGGAGTAACCCCTGAGCATCGCCAGGTGTGACCCAAAAGGCAAAAAAAAAAAAAAGAGAAGTAGATTCTGATCTGCCTCTCCAGTGTCTTCTCTGTCTCCCTTATTCTGAAGATAGTTTTGATTGAAACTCAGAAAGAGATGAGGGCAGCAAAAGAGAGCAAACACAGTTCAAGGAGAGAACTTTGGCTTCTCCAGAGTTGAAATGAGCAAGCAAAGAGACCTAGAGGAAGGAAATAAGATTTGTGTTCAAGGGATAACATGGGCTTGCAAAACAAGGCGCTTAGGCTATGCGCTTTGAACTCTGTGCTCACCTGGGACTCGGCGTTTGGTGAGTTTATTTCATGTTGGCTTACTAAATAAAGGCAAGTGCTTGGCTCCCTCTGTTTTCCTGTTGTTGAAGGGAGACTTGAATACCAAAAAAGCTGCAAAAATTTCATTTGAAAGTGGTGAGCTTAGACACTCTTGATTTTCAGAAACGGCGATAAGTTCAAAATTGGTGATTCAAAGATCAAAGAATGAAAGCATATTAAAATCTTCCCAGAGAAATAAGAAATTGTTCTCTTCACTTTATCCCAAAGGCTGAAGAGTGAAACAAATCCCTTGCTCCTTTAGCTTTGTAGGTAAGATGATGACCAATGGTAGAGCAGCCCCATAAGGAATTCATCTTTTGATCTGTTAGAGCCTTTTTGGTTTGATTTGATTTTGTTTTTGGTCATTCACCAGGCTGTTCCTAAGCGGTTAATCCTGGTTCTGAACTCAGGAGTTAGTCCTAGTGGTGCTCAAAGAACCAGATCCTAGGAGATGTCTGGATGGAACACTGACCAGCTGCATGCCAGGCAGAGTGCCCTCCCAACTGTACTGTCTCTCTCGTCTTTTATTCTGGAGCTGTTCTGCAGTCCAAGAGAGAGGCCTGGGCTGTAGTCACATGCCAGGTCTGCTCACCTACAATCAAAGCAGTAAAGGTCGATGGGGCTGGACGTGACTCAGTGGCCATCTCGTGCTTCACATGCTCCAGTCTGAGAGTTTGATCCCTGTCACTTCACTCCTGGGACAGGTGCATTTGCTGTTGTTACTAAAGCAAGCATGAGACCTCAGACTACCCCAAAGCAGTGACAGCAATAGGCCAGGGTCTACTTATACAGCAGCAGCAGGCAATCCTCAGAGAAGACCTGGATATCTATGTGGGAAAGAAAACTAGGCTAGGAGTCCAGTGTTAAAAGCATGTACCAGTACAGCACATTCCCAAGTATCTCCTGGTGCAGCTGGAGTATCAGGTATTTTCAGATTCTCCTGAATATCCTGCAATGTGCCCAGAAGAGCCATTCACTGTCTCACTATGTGTCTGTGATCTTCCAGTGTGTGTGTGTGCTGTAGGGTCCCCACATCCCACTCTCCTCCCATTTACTTTTTGTATTATTTGGGGTACAACTAGTGAATCTCAGGAATTACTTACTATTCCAACGTCTGTGGGAGAGCCATATATAATGCTGTGGGTTCAAACTTGAGTAGGTCTCATACAAGGCAACCACTGCCTCTGCTTTATTCACTCCTATCTTTCTCTTTGACCATTTCTAATTTTATGAATTTCCAAGAATAACAGTTTGGCTGTGGTTGTAAAATTTTTACACAATGTGCAGTGTCCTGAGTTGGGGAACTAACAGAATTTGCCAGTTTACTCAATGGTTGCTTATGACAGCATGACCATTGAGGCCACTTTACTGATTGGTGCTTCACTATATCAAGTAAATGCATTTCCCGAGGTGGAATATGGGTCAAGGAGCTCATAAGAAAGCTTCAGACCACTGGGGCCTGCATTTTATGATATTGGGTGCTTGTGGGCCCCCTTTGGTCGGGTATAACGCGGTCGCTCAGGCACCCTTGCCTCTCACCTGTGCTCACCCAAAAGTTTCCCTGGCACCTCTTAGCCTTGTGGAACAAAATCTTTGAACTTTAGGTGAAACCGTCTGTTGAAACCCAGAGTCCTTCTTAGTACAGGCTGAATTTCATCAACCCCCACTAAAATGAGGATCTAGGGGTCACACTATGACAAAGTACTGGAGGGCTGCCTTTGCAATGCCTGTACCATGGCAGGCCCTAGCTAGCTGGGGGAGCTTTGCTGGTGCAATCCACTTGCCAGTTTATCCATTTTACATGTTCTTAGAGTCAGAATTGCATGTTCTAAGGGATTACACCTCTTCTGTGTAAACACTGATGCGGAGGGTGTGGCAGTAACAAGAGTCATTTTTGACTCTGAATCAAGAAATAAGTTCTGAAACATTATATGAATTCTACTAATATTATTTCAATGTTATCTAGATTTCAATGTTATCTCACAGACAGGGGCCGATAGTACCGGGTGCTCCTGGCAGCAGCTGATCACGAGGAGCCGGGAGGGAAGGGGGTTCTAGCCCTGACCCACCATCCCAAGAGAGCCTCGCAAGGAGTCATAGAAATCCCACAACACTCATGAGGAGGGATTTTCCCAAATCCAGATCTCCACCTCATCAAAAGCTTTAAGCAGAAGAGCTGATCACAAGCGCTGTTCCTCAATAAGTGTACTAGATGAGAGGCGACTACAAAGTATATCTCACCTGGCTGGCAGAGCCGGCAAGCAACCCATGGCATTTTATACCAATAGCAGTAGAATAGACCTCATTTCCCATGATGTGATGGAATGGTTTGAGGTGTTCTTTATATGTTTCCTGGGTGACCAATACCCCTTGGCTTACATGAGCGTTTGACAGGGGACATGTGGGAGATTATCTGGTACCACGCTCAAGCAGATTGTTGAACAACGGGAAGACAAGTGGGATACAAATACAAGTGATCCCAGCTCACTCTTTATACCCACATGTCCAGCATGGGACAGTAAGAATTTACCATGAGAATTTACTACCACCCTGACTACATTGAGACTATCATTTAAGACTAAGGCTTTGCTGGGTGCCCTCAAGTTGGCATGGCCCTTTAGCAACACACAGAGGAGAAGCCACATCAGAATTACCCTTTGTGCAGCCAGAAATAGATGAACCTGGGAATATCACTGCTTATCACTTAATTAAATGTTGATTTGCTTGTGCTAGGCGCAGTAGGCACCAGTAAATCCTCCTTAGTATGTCCCATGTTCATCGTGTAGATCCCCAAGGGCATCCGTTAGCTCCAGGAATATAAATATCCTCAAACCCATTTACATCTCAGGTATGGCGAATGAGGTCTTATTTGTGCTACTGATTTAGCATATCAGAATACAATACGGGTAGCTTTTTAGCTCTACCGGCAAAGGTGGCATCTCTGCAGTCACCCCTCCAAATCCGAGCATTATTTTGAGAACTGTAATAGGCTCTCTTCTGCTGGGGAGTTCAGAAAGAGGGAAGTCCGAGATGAAAAGGGCCGCTCACGGAGTTGGGGGTTGTCTGGCTTGTTGCAAGGCTCTGCTGGGGTGTCTGGGACAGGGCTGAGCCGCCATCCCTCCCGGTTCCTCACGAAAGTGGTTGGGCAGAGGAGGCTGGTAACTCTGGGCCTTATGTATGTGAGTATCTGGATAATACATGTCCGGATTTGAAAAGACTGCGCAGGGTTGTCGACGACAGAGCCAGCAGTAACAGGCTCTTCTGCTTTCGGTGGAGTTAAAAGAGGAAGTCCGGATGTGCAAATGGCGGCCCTCATGGAGCAGTGGTTCTTCTGTTTTGGCTTTGGGGCTGCCAGGGAGTGGCAGGCCAGGGTTAGGAATTTACGGCTCCTACTGGGTGCCTCGAGCGGAATGGCATTACAGGGAGATTAAGGCTGAAGCCCATGTAATTATGGTAAAGTGCTCTCCATGAATATACATCATGAGATGTATTTCTTTATACCAGCTCTCTCATTCTCTTCGGTGTTTACATATAAAAGAGATAATCTCAGAGAAAGCCACTTGTCCCCTGATATTATAATTTTTTAGGTCTGAATAGTTATCTTCACCTAGAAGCTGATTGGTTGACTTCTGTTACACTATTTTCCTGAACATTAGGATTACTTTTTTTATATTAGGGTCTGACTTGAGGTCAGAGTATATCCCAATTGCTGCAAATTTGGGCCCTGTGCATGTTCTAGAATTGCTGACCAATAAGCGCTAGAGGTCTAGGAATTCCAATATTTTGGAATGTTAGCTGCAGAGCTTGTTTGAGTAAAAAACTCTAGAAGTAATTGCTCCTGGGTTATCCTCCAGTAAACCCTCCTGGGAGGTAGAAGGAAACTTGTTTGATGATATCATTGGGGACCCTAGCTGCTCCAGAGACATTTCCCACCAACACTCTACCAAAGGCATAGAAGGACTCCCGCATGGCAAAACATTGCCTGACTATTAAATCTAAAAAGGAAAAGTATCCTCATTTTTTAACAACAAATTCCTGTCACATCACCTCTTTTTCTTATAGGCTGCTGAAAAAATGCAAGAGAATGGAATCCCTGCCATTATTCTCAACCTATCCCTATGGATTTGCGTGTAATACCCTATATTACAATTCCCTTTAGGAGTTCTCTCTCTCACACACACAAAACACACTCAGTCCACCTCTATGGTTTGTAGGACGGATTGGTGGTGCTACTGCGACCCGCCCATAAGCCATATTGATAGAAGGATGTGGGAGGTATGAAGGGGATTCTCAAATGTCTCCCATCACCGGTAAGAAAGGACCCAGGACTGAGGCGTGTCTCTCCTCTGTCCAAACCATACGTCCTGGTTTCCTCCCTCCCATAGGTGTGATGGTCTGTAGTGCTGAAAATCCGTGCGACGGAGATCCCAGTGGAGAGATGGGTGAGCAGTCTGGGCAGTGGGCCAGATAGCCCCTTTGGCAAGGCTTCATCATTTGAGCAACAGTTAAATTTTACTGAGGTTGTCCATGGTGTCAGGTAGGAACCTGGATCCCTGACCGGCACCCAAGCGTTCATAAACTACGAGTTTAGTCAACCTCAGGTTCACTTTGGGTGAAGAGCAGAGAAAAGCTTCTTTTTCTTAATGTTTTAATTGTTTTCCCCAGTTCTAAAGCTGTGGGCCAAAGGGCGTGAAGAGCAACATAAAGATTGAAAAGACGATAGGTGTGGCGACACGGTGCAGACATATGAATAGTTCACGACGGCATCAGAGGTAGAGGAAAGCCTGTAGAATTGGGACACCGCACTGTGTAGAATGGGGCGCTCCTGCGCCTACCTCTCCTAATGTGTGTGTTCATACACACATCTGGGCATAAGTTTGTGTCAAGCAGGCTGATATGTGTTTGTTGTCAGAGGTAGAGGGTCCTACACTTCTAAGCAGAAGTGTACTGACAAGGTCAAAATATGGAAAATTGCTTTGGCTCAGGAGGTGTCAACTTCTGGTGTGCCATATGATTCCTTGATGACCCTTGTACCAGATGCTCAGGTAACCTTGGGGAGTCATTGGTTCAGCCCCGGCGTTGGGAGCTTGATGTTTTATGTACTCACAGTTTAATTTTTTTACATGTTCTTAAGCCAAGGTTTCTACAGTGCGATCTCTCTTTTATGAAACACTGATGGAACATTAGGAAGTCACCCTGACTCAAAATGAGCAAATTTCTGAGTTATCATTATACATCACTAAGACTTCTGTGTTATCTAGAGGGCACAGCTCCTCAGACCCAGTAAAGGTGGGATAGTTAGAATTTACTATAGGAGCACTGCACAATAAATTGTGCTATGTTTTGAGAGACTATCCCCTTTAAAATTAGAGAGAGTTGATCATGTTACATTTCCAGGTATGCTACCTGTATGGCAGAGTCTGGTATGCTACCGAGTGTTGTAATAGATATGCCGAAAATTATATCAGAATATAGACTCCTATTCCGGAATGGATTGAGCCTTTATTTTCCTGGGAGCAAAGTATAGAGTACACACAGGCTAAGTGCATTAAAGAGATGGTGGACATATGGGAGATAAAGCAATGGGGCCCCGCCTTTAAACAATCTATTAGCTGAACGGGAACAGGTGAACTTCCACTAGTTTGCCCTCATGCAGGCGAGCGGTCTTTAGTATACAGAGATAAGAAGATACTTTGTGGGAATCACCTCTGGTGCAAATAATAAATAAGAAGTAATCTTGTGGATACTATCTAGATTACATGCAAAGCCCATATTAAATATGATGTAATACTTAGAGTGCAACAGCCCTTTTGGGCTCTTTCTCCAGTGGTTTTACATAAGAGATGAACTTAATAGCGGATCAGCACTGGCATGTAACTCTTTGTTTCACCCAGGATAGCACAGGGTGTGTGGTCCTTCTGCATTCTTTCCACCTAGAAAAACTGTTAAGGTACTTTGGTTGACAGGAGCACCCTGTCAACAAAGGATTACTTTATGTATATAAGGTGGGACCAACCTGATGTACCTCGCCTTTGCGAGACTTTTTTGTGGGACTCAGTTGGTGGGATCCTCTCTTTGCAGGTAGGAGACTTATGCTCCCAAAGTGTTTAGTTCCAAGTTCTGACCAGAGCTATAGTTATTTCACTATATTGGATTATGTGATAGTTTTATGTACTATTAAAAGCGCTGGAACCAAGTTTATTCGTGAGCTTTCATCCCTTCACCCCGCATGGCTCTTGAGGTAGAAGAGCACTTGGTCCTAATACTGGTGGGGACCCTTCTAGAGCTCCCCGGACAGAAGAAGATGTTGTAATGCAGCAGTGTTGAGAGGGTAAAAAGCCATGAAGGCAGTGGTAGCCTTGCTGGTCATAAGCATATACAAATTTGAAGAGCACAGGCTGTCGAGAACAACCAGTCCTTTTCAATGTAATCATGTAGTACCCAAAGGCCAGGGATAGCCAAGAGGTCCAGGGACTAAAGAAAGCAAGAGTGGTCTTCACAAAGAAAAGGTGCTGGTACTGATGTGTTAAGGTTCTTTGTGTGTCTTAGGGCAGTTGAAAACAAAGGACTGGGGCCAGTAACCTGTGCCAGTGGGTAGAAGCACCAGGCCAGGGGTTTGCAGCAATATGACACAGCAGGGTTCACTGGGTTTTGATCAACATAGCGCCGCCTTGTAGCATATTTTCAAATTAGGAATCATGATACTTTACCTCTTATTTTTCACTATGGCTTTGCTTATTTGGGGGTTTTGGGCAAGTGCAACCTTGACTGTATATGCTGTTCTAAAGGTTTCCACACATAAACAATCATTCAAACTTTGGTGGAATTGAACATTTTTAGAGTAAAAGTAAATTGAAATGTGTTATAAATGCTGGTCGCCTGAAAAGCATAAACTTATCTTCAATTACTAATATGGCATATATTTCCACTAGCTAACGTCATCTGATTGATCCACAAAAATCCCATTATTCTATCGATTTGCTCGGCGGACACCAGTAACATGTCCATTGGACCCTGGTCACATGCACCCAGATGTAGCCCAATGTCATCTGGTTGATTCAGAACATGAAAGAGCCTCCCACCCTTCCATCACAAATTCATCACAGAAGTATGACGACATCTGGTGGTCGCTACCACGCCTGATCTTTTCACTAAAAACTTGAGATCCAATCGCAGAACGGCTCTATCCAGCGGTTTGTCTCCCAATCGCATGACAATAGTCCAGCCTCCACATCTCGATTTTGATGCCTTGGCAAAAAGTCATATTTATTTTTTTCTTCAAATGAAAAAGCATTAAATTATAGTAAGCTACTTTGCTTGCAAAATTAATAAGAGATTAAAGAAACAAAAGGGTTTAACATTCCAATTGAACAGTCCTACCACCAAGTACTTAAGTCACATGGTCGTCGAAGCCAGATTTACCAAACAGCACATGCACCTATATCTTTAGCAGGTACAATAATTTATTTTATAATGCTTTTAAAACTAGATGGCTAATGGAATTATCAAGGGGAATGCTATGGTTAAATATAATTTGTAGCAAACTGTTATATCTTACCATGAGCTCATTAAGTCCTTTTCAGAGTCACTGAGCTACTTGATGTTAGATGATCTTTCTGTGTTATTGATTTTTGCTTAATGAACTTATTGGCTTCCGTGTTTACTTTCCCATCTAATTTGGTGACTCTAACTGAGATGTCAGTATTATGCAATTTGAGGTGGCTGTGTAATGTCAGAATATCTATAATTTGGGAATTGCTGATGAGTTACTTGATGGCAGTTGTAAGAACATAAATATATAGAAAACAGGGCTTCAGGATCAATGGGGAGGTGGGAGTAGCTTCACACTCCCACTCTGACAAGACCCCAAAGTTCTCAGCCAGAAAACTGGTGTACTTTTCATTTTCTATGGTTTTGTTATCTCAGATTAGTTGAAGCAGGTCTGAGTACAGGAGAAAAATCCAAGTACCTGAAGAACATTTTCCCCCTTTTTATTCATGAAGAATAAAGCACCATGAAAGAAAAATAGCGGGTGACATACAAAAAGTGCCTGGGAGTGCTCAGCAGATGGATGCAAGGACAGTAAATGTGTGAACTGGGAGGGCAGAAAGTACTTTTAGGACTCCTGTTATTACTTCCACAGTACCTGCTTCCCAGAGTGTCCCTGCCTCCCACGAGAACTTTAGCATGGTTTTTGAATTTAATAAATAAATCCCATTTTCAATAAAATAAAAAGTGACATATAACAGTATCACCATCCTTGCATTGGAAAAAGCCTGCATTATGCCACAATGTTGCTCTTTTCCTTGTGAGAAATATACATACATAAGATATAGGCTTGGAGCAACTTTAAAAATATTGATCATTATCCTTCTAAGGATATTGTGTGAGAACAACAAGGGTGTTAAACACTTTCTCTCTAAAGGGCCCTTTCATAACCACCCCAGACAACAGAATACAAATCCACAGCTCTGATGAGAAACGGGTGCAGAAGACCACTCCAGATGTTATCCCCCAACATTAGGGTGGTTCCCTCGGCAGCAGTGTCACACACCTCTGTGTGCAGACAATGCACATTTCATGTTGGTGTCCTGATTCCTTTTACCACCCTCACCACATAACCTTTGAGACACCTATCTTTGGCTGCACGCCTTTTTGCCAATAAGTCCTGGGTGTTATCTGGCCGTAAAGTACCTGGCATCAGTGGGACCAGATGAAAGAGATGCCTGAAAGGACAGATTCCTCGGTCACCCTTCACCATCTCTCTGGAGGTATCAGCACTTAGATTTCACCCCATCGGAAAGACCTGTACTGACCTCCCTACCTTCACAAAAGATGCTGCCTACTGAGCGTAGTTTCAGGACTCAACCCAGCTGCTGAGCAGGGAACAGAGGGGATCTTCAGGAATTTGGACTCCAATTGTACCAAAGTAGGGCTTAAACCAACCTTGGCCCCCAATCAACACCACCCCCCAGGAACACCCTCGATCTGTGTTCAGTTGGCCTTAGACATTACCTGCTGCTCAACAGCATTCACTGCTGGGACTGAATAAGTTTCGAGTGAGACTGACTTAGAAAATTGACCCAATTGACCCTGGGACCCCACCGCCCCTCCCAGAGGTCCCAAGATAGCATCACCGCATACAGAAATGTGCACACTGATTCGGGAAGCGGAAAATGAGGGGCTTCCAGACCCTGGGGGTTTCAATGCTTCACGGTTTTGAATCATGGAGGGTACATTTCTGCCCTTGGATGTGAATTAAGAGCTGAACAAAACAAAAGCTGCAATAAAGGAAAAAGGAAGCATAGTACTCGAGATGTATCTAGAAACTGACCAGACACATTCTTTCGTATTACCAGGGTGCTGGCTTCCGCTCTCCAGGAGTCACTCAGTCTCTGTGATGTACCCAAGACTCAGCCCTGGTATCAGCGTGAAGTTTGAGAGCGTCATTCCAGCATTTGGGGAGAGACCCTTCAGGTGAGAAAACATAATGCAATATAAGGATGTGTGAAAATAATTACAAAATAAGAGATCTGTTGACACCATAATTAAATAAGAGAGATTTATAAAGACAGAAAACCAAAAGAAACTCATCGAATTCCAAATCTTTCAAAACTGTCTGGAACAACACCCAAACATTAGACCCCATGTTATAAAAAGGGAATAGTTTTTGTGCAGTCAATTAAGCCAATCATTCTCTCTGCTCCATGTGGCCTGGTGTGTAGTAAATGAAACTTTCTTGAGGAATTGTTCACAGTTTGTAGACTTTAGTGCTGTACTATGGGATACTGGGGAACAGTTCTTGCTGTGGCTGTTCCACCACCGCTTCACTAATTCCCCAGTATCAAACTCTAAACAGGAATAAGAAGCTCCAGGAATGATGGACAAAGGCTCCATCAGGCTGCAATGGCAAAGAGGCGTGTGACTAAGAGTTCCATGCTGGGTCTCTCCATCAGATCAAATGTTAGATTATCTGCATCTCACAAAGTGAGGCTCTTCCAACATTTTGTAGTACTAGATTTTACCATAAGATATACAAATTGCTAATATATAAGTTCATGTTGGGTTTTACTCATACAATATTCAGCACCATGTCTTCACCATTGTCCATTTCCACCATCAATTTCCCTAATTGATGTCCCCCTGATCACTCCCTAGCTTGC